>MJUU01025613.1:153024-167496 GCA_002080025.1 Modiolus philippinarum
TATTTTTTGGAATTCTACCTAGCAACCAAACTGTTAGGATTTGTTTCCATTAGGGCAATCATTTTCACCAATTGAATTTGAAAAATTTTTGATTCCAATTTTGGTAAATTTCCTGAAAGTGTCAAAGACCACGTATTTTTTGGAATTCTACCTAGCAACCAAACTGTTAGGATTTGTTTTCATGAGGGCAATCATTTTCACGAATTGAAGTTGAAAAATATTTGATTCCAAATTTGGTAAATTTCCTGAAATTGTCAAAGACCACTAATTTTTGGAATTCTACATTGAAACCATAGTTAAAAAAATGTTAGAATTAGAAGAAACATTTCATCAATTTGATTTCCAAAATATAAGATTCCAAGTTTGGTAAAAATTCCTGAAAGTCTCAAAGACTACTTATTTTTTGGAATTCTGCCTAACAACAATATATTCTTTAATTCCTTATGGTAAAAATAGTGACCGTCAATAGTTTAATTTCAAAAATATTAAGAAAAATTATACTCAGGGTCAATAGCTGTTTTCTGTGTCAAACGGGGGGTGCGGGGATCACTGTCGTTTCCGACAGTCATTACTCTAGTTTTTATATTTGAACATTCGCCTCTGCCTAAACATTATTCAGCTTACTAATGGTAAATTAACAAGATTCTTTTGCCCATTGTCCGTTTGATTATTTTTTTAAAGGGTATAAAAATAACTAAATACCGAAGCTACTGTTTAGCTTCCTCAGATGAGCATTTCGCAAACTTATGTCCCTTGCATGTTTGTGCAGATACAATCGATAAATTTGGAATACCAGAGACCGACGTATAAAATCTGACATAGATAAGTATCTAAATGAAAAAAAATGCTAAGAACAAAACATTGCATGAGAAGTTTCTACTAAGTTTTAAACAACATGTACTAAAATCTATAGATGTTGCAAGTTACTAATGAAATAAGGGTTGGGGTTTTGTGCCAGCACACTGAAACACGGTTTCCAGTTCCCAAGTCAGGCTTCCAACCCACATCTGTTATTTACCTTAGCGCATAACTCGTACTTTTTGAACATCCCATCATCTAAAAACGCGTATATTGACTTACTTGTAGTAATGAGTTGTTTCTATTCAGCCAAAGGGACTATAACAAAAAGAAATTCTGACACCATTGAAAATGCAAGGTTGTAGAGTCGCACAATGTGGTAGTGGGCTTATTTTATTTGTTTGTGTGTGTTTGTGTGATCTGTTGATTAACCCTATCCTTTATATAGACGCCTTTAGCCTCCTCCTATTCATGGCTATGGGAGGGTGCTGTATAAGGCTCTAGGTAGGATGAGGATATGGGCTATAAGAACAAAATATAACTTGGGCAAAAAAGAGTGCTTTTCGTGCGCTGATGGGGACTAAAATAATATGTCAGAGGGGTCCCAGAGGGGGGATCTGCCCCCTCTTTTGTCCTGCGGGTTCTAAAGGGGCTGAATCCCCCTCGCCGGAAAGCAATGTTGGGGCCATACATCCTCGTTAGATAGCCTATAGCTCATAAGGTGGATTTACAAGATTTTTTAAAAGAGCAAAAGACTAAATATCGAAGCTTTAGTTTCTGCAGGTGGCCATTTCTCAAACTGATGTCTGGTACGTGCAGAATAGTTAAAAATATGGAAGACCACAAACCGACTAATGTATGAAAAAAGGGAAAATTAACCAAGGACATAGCTATCATGACGAAGTTACTATTTAGTGTTTGGTCCCTATGGAAAAACTGGACAACCAGTTTGGTGGATAACGTACAATCCACCGACAGTCATCGACAAAATTGTTTGGATACGATTTGGAATTCATTACCAATACCCAAATCAGGCGAAAGAGGTTCCAGAGTTATGGACCATTAATCTACGATTTTTGTCAGTAACAAATATACGACGGTATATTTCGTGTTTTGCACCTATACTTTTTTTCTTGGGTCTTTTGTTTCAAATTAAAAAAAAATCCAACTTCATCTCAAACGGAACATTTTATGGGATACTGTAATTTATTCTTGTTAATTTTATCAGACAAGATGCATTCCATTTAACAATGAAAAATGAGACTGGAAATGACATTGTAATAATTATATAAAGTAATTAATTAACATATCCCAGGAGTAATGGTACACCTTAATTACGCCTAATAATAACTTGCTTCATCGATCACCAGTTGACATGTATGCAGAAAAGCACTTCTGAATGTCTTACAGAAACTGTTATAAACAAGTGAATTATATCATCTCTTGATTTGCAGAATCAGTTCCGAATATTTGCCTGTAATACATGATTGATAAATGAGAACATTTGTTTATGTGAAGTCCGAAAATTAATGGCATGTATATGTTCTAAATCTTCAGTATAAAGGTGTACTTGTTAACCAGTAGACAAAAAGGGAACTTAGGGCATACAACTAGAATTCTACAACGATGATCAAACGTATATACTGTGCGACGAAGCTTTTAAACCACACATAACTAAGAAGGACAAATTCAACTGGATTAAAGCTTCGAAGGATCAACATAGAACTTTATGAAAGATCATTATTGGTAAGGATACCCATCTTGGGAAATATTACCATAGTCTACAGAGTGATACTGTTTACCGGTACCAGTGACAATCTCGTGCTTGAAGTGAGTTGTTTGCTTATTATAGCTTTTTAACCTTGTATTTAGGACAATTTGGTTTTGTTTTTTACTCGATATTAATTATATAAATACAAATATTTTGAGTATATTGTCAGTTTAATTCAGTGTATAATTAAAAGAGCACAGCTTTCGAGATACATAAAGTCTTACCTCATAAAATTCTAAATTAACAATAAAAGACTATGGCGTAAATGAAGATTACACAGAGTCTCTACAGATTCATGGTAAAATCGAGCAATTAAACAACTCTTTATTGTTGTTCTTCATTTGAAGCATACGGAATCAAGACTTATTACAAATTACCTACAGTATTCATATTATTTGTTTTAAGTCTTTAAAGGAGAGGATGGTTGTTCCAATCGATCCCTTTGTCGTACACTATGTGGGATATTTTACCGTCTTATTGTCTTAGTTTTGGGCTTATTTCCACATATTTTGACAATCATTTTCAGTTAAAACATTAGCATATATGTGTGGCTATTAACCCACAAACATTTCGAGGAAGAATCCCACAATACCATCAAACATCCCATAAGACAAGAGTCTCCCTCGAAAGAGGTCAAAATCTCCCTTGGTTTGTAAATAATAGCATAATTATTATTTTCTTACAACCTTTTCGGCCAAGTTTGTATCATATAAATTACATGTAATTTCACCATTTTAAAGCAATTTGATGATATCAGGTATACATTAATGATCATTTTTTATATTTTCATCAATAAAAACAATTTTCTTCAATACAAAAAAAAATGGGTTGTATACATATCGTCCCCAGTGAAGCATTTTAAGATTTAGCAATTGACAGTTTCTTAAAGGGTTCATGTTAAACTAGGATCTTGTGGTGGTGGCGATCCGTACTCGTATCATACATTTCTGTACATTCATGTCATGTGATCAATGTTTAAATACATACCTTTGATAATTTTAAAGCTTTTGTATTCAATATAGAACTCTGTGTTTTCTTAAAGCCATGAAATGAAAAAAATGCTTAATCTGTACAGGAAAAAATCTTTATTCCAAAGAAATCGCAGAGTTCAATGTTGGGATGCCAAAGAAAATCCCTCTTTTTTTAAGAAATAATAAAACGAAGGATATTAACAGTCAGTTACAACTGTCGAAAATTGCAATCACAGGCCACAATTTACAAGGGATCTGCAATAGAAAATCCATGTGAGAAAATCACAAATGAAAAACAAAGAGACATGCACGCGACTAGTTAATACCCCCATCACACTAAGCCACGATAGCACTACGATTGAGAGAAAAAAAAAGGATCGTGGTGCAATCGGGGCCGTCGCAGTAAGGTCGTAGTAGAATTGTAGAAAGGTCTTCATGGTCGTAATGATCGTGGAACAACTTTGAACATGCTAAAAAATTCGTAGTGCAGACGTGGTCAAATTGATCACAGAAAGGTCGCAGTAGAGAGTCATGGTAAGGTCGTGGAAAGGTCGTGCTAAGGTCTTCATGATCGTAGTAGCATCACAGTGGGATCGTGGGATTCAAAGTGAGAAGACTGAACTGCGATCAAAGTACGATGCTACTATGATCTCATTACGACCATTCCGATTCTACTACGATCTCATAACGACCGTTCCGATTCTACTACGCATGTTCCGCCCTCCTGCCACGATTACATCGCGATTGAACTACGATATATAAGACCTAAGTACGAGTTCATGCGACTTTATTACGACTTTACCGCGATCACGCAATAATCGTACCATAATGAGGATAAATTATCGACCTGCAATACAAAGCTGTCGCAAGTGAATGATCAATCGACCGAAAAAATTGGGATACGAAACCAAGAACTTTTTTGCAAGGGTTTGTGATATGCAATACATCACCCTCACTGACCAAGCAACCATCGTCCATAGTTTCCTTGACCAAGCAACCATCGTCCATAGTTTCCTTGACCAAGTAACCATCGTCCATAGTTTCCTTGACCAAGCAACCATCTTCCATTGTTCAAAGAGACCGGCCTTCTAGATTAGATAAGTTTAATGCATTTTTAATGCAATTTGGTTTGTGTTCATGGCATCAACCTTTTAGGGCATTTTGAATAAAGTTTTAATTTATTATTTTCGTGTACTTTTAAGAAAACGAGGAAGAATATGAGTTTTCTTTGATCTCGTGAGGCAAATATTTTCATTGCCCGAAATACGAAAGTATTGGCAAAAAGTATGTTCAGCCACTCCTTCTTTGTCAATCAGCACATCAATGTAAATAAGAAATATACATCTACAAAACCGTAAGGATCGTACATTTTTTTTTACTAATCAAAAGTCAATTTCCCGATTTAAATTCGCTCTATCAAATGATTTAGGTTATTACCGATAAAAAGAATGATAGAAGTTTTGTTTCTGAAACTTCAAATATTGTCTCCAATAATAGACTCGTCCGTAAGTGGGCTCGTCCATTGTCGTCAAAAGTTCACGTGTCAGATCCAAAACATCCATTATATAAATCGCGATCACTATCTGGGCTATTACTGAAAAATGCCTTTAAGATGTCTCCCATAACACACCCTCTCACATGTTTTGACGATTTTAGTTGAATGTTTTTGCAATCAATGAAATTTCAAGAAAACGGAAAACTTGTATGTTGCCTACTATTTATATCAACTGTGCTCAAGATTGTGATAATTTCGTCGTAGAATCGTAGTAAGATCTAGTAACGTCGATAGAATCGTGGTTTCGTCGTGATGATAGCGAACTACAGTAAAGTCGTGATGCAGTCCGGATAGTCGTGAAAAGGTCGCAGTAAGGACTAAATGGTTGCAGTGAAGTCGTCGCCAAGTCGTAATGAGTTCATAGTCGGTTCGTGGTATGGTCGTAGTTTCGTCGTAGTTACATCATAGAAATGTCAAAATTTTTCCGAAAGTACCACAACCTCTCCACGACCGTTAAATCTTGCAGGTCGTAGTAAGGTCTTCATGGCCGTGGCGTATTGTGACACAGGCATAACCAACGGGTGTTAATTAAACTTCCTTTATATTTTCCATCATTTTATTTTTCGTGTCTTACACAAATTTTATAGGAGAAAATCGTTCAGCTCTCCTGTTAAAAAACGAAATTTTACTGTGACTAGTGAAGATATATTCTTAAATCGCTCCCACCTGAATGAGAATCTACGAGTCTCATTGTTCATTTTTGAGTATTTTTGAAAAAAATATAAACAACTATATATCAATTCTTATTTATTTACGGGGTATTATCCGGAGCACATGATGTCACTCAGGGTTCAAAATGAGTGCTTTAGTTCTGAATGTCGTGTTTTTATTTATGTGCATTGTGGCCGTCTCACGTCCCTGTTCTGTCGTTGTTTTTCTGTGTTCACGTTTTTGCCATGTCTATAGACTTTCAATTTTTGTGATCATCACTTCATCTGTCCTTTCGGTATTCAACTGCCGTTATTTACCACTTCTATAAATTTGACCGTCTATATGATACGAAAGAAGAAATTATGAAGTGCAAAAATGTCTATCAGACTAAGGTCTGCAAATTATATCCCAAAGTTTGTATTGTCTTGTTTATTTCGTTACACACACTTTTTGATTTCATCAAATAATCTAAAACCACCAAATAACAATTAACATTTGAAAAATGACTTAAATTCCTACACTATTCGGAAAGTATACCGAGGAGAGCTCCTTCAAAAACTGTCACGAGTATGTATATGCAAAAATAGTGATACATGTATGACCTGGGAGGTTGATTTCACTTTGCGTAAATGCGTTATCTATTTTTTAAATTGAACGGGGTAGGTCGATGTCCAATACTACATATATATACAAATGAAGACATAGTATTTGTACTAAAGGGTAGCGAATATTTCTTGTACCCGGATTTCACTAACGTAAAAATTATTCAAGGATGGGTTGGGCAATTTTTTTTTCAATATATTTATGTTCTTTTGACATATCACATTACAAAGTTCACTACTTGAATATGTACCTAGAACATGAACTTTACAAGGAAATATTTAAATGTAAAAATAGGATAACACATTATAATCTATCAATTTCTCTTCAAACGTTTCAGAAAAAGCATGAAAGCCTATCAGATTCGAATATGGGGTCTTCAAAAGAACCGTAAGTCGAGTCTCTTTGATAAATTCTAATTTTTATATATTAAGCTATTAGAAATATGTTTTTATTATTACTTAAACATACATTTATAATCAGTGTTCTGCTACCGAATACGCTATTGAATATAATATTTAACGGTAAAATAAATAGATTTAAGTACAGCATATTGAATACAATCATAATGGACCTAAGAAAACAACATTATTGCCACTAATGATTCTTTACATGCCAATAATATACTGACTAACATTAAACCATTAATAGATTATTTCACATTGAAAAAGGGCAGTAGAATACCGAAGGGAAAATGCAAGATATAACTTAAATCAAAGTCCAGAGACACTGGGTTAACGAGAACACCAAGAGAGAGGAAGCTAAAGACACCACACACACACACACACACACAAACACAACAAATACAACACTCAAAACTAAAGCACTTACAGTGTGAGCTCAAAAAAAAGGGGGGCAACAGGTGCTCCGGGAGGGTAACCCTGTCCTGCTCTATATACGGCACCCGTCCGTCGTACTGTCAGTGGGTCAATCCAGGGTAAGTCATCTTCGGTTATGTCAAATCCAGGAAGACGTGAATATAGCTGAACATTTCTGTTCTCATTTATGAAACCGGCATTCCACATTTATTTATGATGTAATGGTGATGGCCATAGAATTTCTGAAGGTATTAAAGTAACAACTGCTCAACATATGCCTGACGTAGCAGTTTTGCTTTTTTCACAAAGTCACTTTATGAACTATAACCTCAACAGTGACGAATCGGCTGTGAAATATACAATCAAGTAGGGCCTGTGTGATGGCAAAAATGTTTTTGTTTATTCTTTCAAATATTTTAAAATTAAAATTCGGGTTTCCTCATACTTACATTGTCTTTACCGATTTTCTTTATTTGTCCTTCTTGAAGCAGTACGTTTCTCAGATTCCAACGAGTCGATGCTTGACTTAGGCTTCATATGTTTCATTGCACAGTAAATAACTTTCTGTTTATTAAAAAAAAAGTTAACCGGAACATATTTAAAATGCGGGAAAGAAAACAGCATTCGTTGAATTAATAATTTGTTGGCTCAAAAAACGTTCATCAGAAAAATTGTGTATTATTCAATCTTTATAAATTCCATAAAACTACGGAGTAAGGTATTTACGTATGCACAACAGAAACAAACCATTTTTCCATATTTTGCTGTTTTCAGCATTTGTAGTGAAATAGAATCACAAAAATAGTAAAAAGTGTTAATATTAAAATTTAAAGAAGTTTTCATCTTAAATCCTATTTTTGTTTTAGCATATTGGATTATTGTTTGTTGTTAATGCAATTTCAGCCATACTTGGCAGTTTCGTCTTGGCTATACAAATGTTATTGTCGAGAAAAGTGGCGTAAAATAAACTGTTTAAAAACCTGTAAGATTTTCCCCGTGCAAGAGATGTGTGCTTTCTATACATATCAGTTATGGTGTAATTGTTGAAGAATATCGCATATGAATACACTATCATACTGTTATTATTGCTTTGTAATTTTCAATGTCATTCTGACATTTATAATGCCCACATCTTAACTATTTTATGTTTTATGTTTTTCTATAAGCGCCCTGTTTTTGTATATATGTTTATCTGTCCACTAGCTTCGGACACTAGTGCTTTTGTCGGGCCACACACGAGAGTGACTGTAAGAGCGCTTTGCCAATTAAATCGACGATCTCCCATCCATGTGCTAAGTTAGACATAGATGTGACCTTGTTTTAACGAAAAATTAACGAAGAGAAGCAGCACAGTTTGTAAGATTCACTAGAAATATAAGGATATGCAGCTATGTCAATTTACTATTATTGTACTATATTATATAAAATTAACAATATGGTAGGGCAAATATACCTTGTTTGAAGATATGTGGTCTGCAGTTCATTTGTTGTAGCAAAAAGAAAGGATTCCTCTCTAATATCACTTACAATAATTATTCTTCCTTGACATGTGATGATATGATTATGGCACTCTGTGTTGCTGGACAACATTTATTTCGTTTTAGCAATACTGTTTATCTACAAGTAATTGGTATTCCCTTGGGAAAAATGGTGCATCTCTCATTGAAGATCTTTTTCTGTTCAGTTACGAACAAAACTTCATGAAAAAAAACTTTAAATATGAAACCTTAAAAAAGAGTGATAAAGTTTTTTTTCTATTTTCAATAATAACAACAGACACATTGACAAAATGATTTTGATTACTAATTTCCCTTTTCTTGACGGCGACGCTCCTCTAGCTCAACCCTACGGGGTGTATATTTTTCAACTGGTACGCGTTTGTTCTACTCTTGACGCTTTTAATTAACGTAACCTTACTATCACAGCAAACAATAGGGTTACAGATTTGATAAATTGTTATATACATGTAAGAAATTTTATAATAAATACGAATAAGATCAAAATATGGCGTTATGGCTTATTTCTTATTCTCGGTTTTCTTAACTGTTGTTGAAAATTCCAGAAACTGGTAAAAAATCCAGAAAAACTACATTCTTCATGTAATACATGTAGGGGATAAACCAGAAAAATTGGGAGGTAACTTACATTGTTAACGTAAATTAGTTTTGGGATCCAATGACCTGAGAATTTTACACACAGACTAGCCTACTGAAATATATGATGATTCTTTACAAATCCATTGGTGAAGTTTTTTGAGTTTGATTTTTCTTCCGTAGCGCAAGAGAGTTTTTTTACAAGCAGACTAGACTCCTTGAGCTAGCCGGCAGCCTAGCAACGAGCACCCCTTGACCGATCTTTCTAAATTACGTAATGTCAATTTTCGTCCCTTACGAGGTCGTTGTCACGGAGTTAATAGTCTACCTGTATTGGGTTTCATTTGTTTGTTTATTATACTATAGGGTAACGGGGCAGAGAAAGGGAAGGTGCATGTACCGAGTCCGGCTTTCCCGGATTCCTTTCTTTGTTTAGGTTTGTCTTTTTGTCTTATTCGTGCCTTTCTTGTGTAGTTTCTTGGCAGATTGTAGAATGAAATTGTCATTTTCAGCCATTGTAGATGTTTCCTGTTATCCCTTTTTATTTCATCTTCTAGAGGGTACTGTTTTTGTCAGTGTTCATGTGGTTAAACTTGAAATGCATAGACATTAATCCCCCACACTTATATTGTAAACAATCATATATTGCATAAACAAACAATGAATGGATATGGAGTAAATGTACATGAGACAAAGTCTCTACAAATACATGGTAGAACCAAGCAAAGGAACAATGCTTTTATTATTGTTCTTCATCGCCTTCCACAATGAGCTTTGCTCATACCTCGTAGTAAGTTCAAGACGGCCAATAGCACTGGTTTGAGCAGAATTCTTTGTTAAATGTTGGACAACGCTACACCTATGTCTTTTTTGGTCATTGATGCGGGATCGTCAACAAACATAAATTAAACTGGCAAAGTGCTATTAAAATCACTGTCATCCATTGTCCCACAAAAATACTATAAATACATATATGCATATATACATCATGTTAAAAAATGGATAACAGGAAACACCTACAATGGCTGAAAATTATAATTACATGCAACAATTTGCAAGGGAACTCACAAGAAAAACACGTATAAGACGAAAGACAAACGTAGACAACGATAAGAACTCGGGACAGCCGAACTTGGTACCAGCACTAGCAAAAGCCAGCGGTAGGGTTAAACCGGTTTATGGGTATCCAAACCATCCCTTTATCTGTCCCGTTTCCCTATAGTATAAAAACATACGAATAAAACCCAATACAGGTAGACTACAATACAAGTAGATGTACGTTTTCAATAATAATACGTAAATAAGCATTATTTACAACTACTGTAAACGAAAAGGGAGATCATGGAGTATATATGTAACTTAGTGTTTTATTCTAAATAACTCTTGTGATAACCATCAAAAACTTGCTCTTTTGTTCATACATGTAAACTGAAAAGTTAAAAAAAGATGTTGACCCGTGATAAAATAGATTATATTCACTCAAACAATAAGTCTTTACCTGTTGTATCTCTTATTTCCATTGTCAAATTTATAGTTATGAACAAATAAAGGGATATGGAGTAAATGTACATGGGAGAAAATCCCTATAAATACATGGCAAGACTAAGAAAATAGAACAACGCTTTAATTGTTGTTCCTCATCTTGAAGTCACCATGAGGCCTTCAACAAAGAGCAAACACTCTTACCTCATAGTAAGTTCAAGTCGGCCCCTAGCACCGAGAGCGGGATTCCTTTGAAAAATGTTGAACAACGCTACATTATATATTTTACTTAAATTTATAATCCTTTCTATGGAATACTTCCGGACACTTCTTCATAAGGATTTTACACATTTATACTTTCCTGGTTAAAACTTTCATTTCGACATGTAAAAAGTCAAACCGTGATAACACGATAACTGTACATTCTATTATGAAATTCAGCCAAGACCTCAAATATTTGAACTTAGTACCCGACATCCTAACGTGACATCACAGTTATTTTTTATACTGGTTCAAAAGAAATTGGCGTAACTGCTACAAATGTAACAGGCTGTGATCACTTGATCCAGCCCCTTTTCTTCTTTTCTGTAATTTACGTAATTGTTTATTTTTTGTATGATAAATTTAACCTCTTACAATATAAATATTCCCTTGTAACAAAGTTGAAATAGGCTGTATTCTCGGTATGTTATGTCAAACTGACCGCAGAAAAATCGACAACATAAAACAGATATTCATACTTCATACTCCTCGGACAGATGCTTATTTTAAGAACACGCCTGTAGAGCTTTGGTACTTCCAAGCAGGTCTATTTAGTGTACATTTTACGAAAGGATATGGAGTAAATGAACACGAGACCATAACACATATGTTAACTCCTACTGCAATAATTTTAATGAGCTGTATGGCCATTTCGGAAATTAATTCCTCATCAGCAGCACTAGAACATATAGTTAATTATTACTTTATTATTACACATTTATATTTATCAGTATATTTTGACATTAATATTCGCAATACTGTTATAATATGAAAAGAGGAAAAGGCCATGGATCGGATTCAGAAAACATTTACAAGTGAAAGGCTATAAGGCATCTTTTTTCGAATATACATGGCTTTTGATAGAAATGAGATCAAGTAACAAAAACAAGATTTCAGTAAATTAGTTTCTTGTGATGGCCATTTCCGTAACTTATGTCTACATACAACATACCAACAACAAAATGCGTCATCGTTTGCCAATAGATGCAAAACTGCACATTATCTAACGGCACCTTTATTCCTTTATTCCAGTAGCTTGAACTTGGCCTTGATTTATCATCTTTCCTATTCCAGATCACATTGTCTGAAGATTTCCTAATCCTAATCGTCTGACGTCACAATCAGAAAAAGCACATCCGATAAGGCGTCCATGTTCGCATTGCATTTCGGTAAAGCGTCCATTTTTGCATTGCATGACGGTCAATAATTATTAAAGTGTAACGTGTTCATTTGATTAATATAAAGTTACGACAATATCATTGCAAATTAATAAATTAACACTTACGATCGTGATTTTCATTTATTGATTTTTCGGCAATAATATTTTACATGACATTATATACCATTCTTTAAGCGTGCTGTTGGCATATAAATAAACACCCATAAACCGGTTTAACCCTACCTCTAGCTGTTGCTAGTGCCAGTACGAAGTCCAGCTATCCCGAGTTTCTATCGTTATCTGTGTTCGTCTTTTGTCATTTTATTGTTTTTCTGGTGCAGTTCCCTTGTGGATTGTGGCATGTGATTGTAATCTTCAGCCATTGTAAGTGTTTCCTGTTATCTTTCCTTCACTAACGCATTATGTTCTACATTAACACTTTAGGAAAGTTATTATACTGATTTTGTCGGAATAAAAGACAAAGAAACCAGTTCGTTTGTTAAGCATGTCCTTCCTATAGATCAGGAGAACCGAAATGGTTGAATTACATTGTGAATATAAAGCTAGGAAATTCTGGTAAATCAAACAAAATATACCTTTCATACTGACGTCAGACTAGCTTTTTGGAAAGCTAATACTTGTTAGTTTCCTCATCTTTTATCCTCTAGATAGTCCATTGAATGCTTTATTGTGTATCGGTGTATATGAAAACAGGAAGTTCTGTATATCATACGTATTTTATACAAAATATATCTATGAATTTGCATACTTGTACAGTCACATAAATTACGAAAATAATTTCATATGTTTCAAATAGTTACTGTCAATTTTAGACAAATGCACATTTTGACAAATTATGTCTCTTCAGTGCAGATAAAATCTAATCGTTTGGAAGACCATCAACCCAAAGATGTTTCAAAACTGATAGAGAACAAATAACCATTATGATATGAATGTCAAGCTAATATGATCTGAATGTCAAGCCAAAATTAGCTAAGAACAGAGCTTTGCATTAGGGAGATACTCCTTAGTCTTCAACAAAATTTACAAAAAATAGATATTGCTAGGTTCCAAAATAATCGGCTTTTGGGTCAGCACCGAAGTACTCAGTTTCCATTCGTCTATGATCATAACATAAACCAGTTTAACCCTACCGCTGGCTTTGCTAGTGCCTGTACCAAATCTGGTTATCTCGAGTTCCTATCGTTATTTATGTTTGTCTCTTGTCTTCATTAATGTTTTTCTAGTACAGTTCACTTGTGAATTGTGGCACGGGATTGTAGTTTTCGGTCATTGTAGGTGTTTACTTTTATCCTTTGTAATGCACAACCATTCTTTCAACTTTTTTGCGATCTTATCGCATTTACTATTTGTCCCACTGAATGTCAGCTTCCGTACATCAGTTGATTAAACTGACTTGACTTGCCACCATAAAAATATGCAATTTTGATTTCAGTTTATACAGATATTTTTCTATTTTTGCACTGGCAGGTTGAAACTAGGTAAAAGTGTATAATTCAAAAGTATCTTATTTCACTAAATCTGAAAGGAGAAAGCGTTATTAAGTGACCCAAAAGGCGAGCTAAAATACACTAAGCATTGTATATCTTACGAAATGACACAAATATTTCAGAAAATGAATAAATGAAAGGATATGGAGTAAATGCGCATGCGACAAAGTATCTAAAATAGATTGTAACACCAAGCCATGGAACAGCGCTTTTATTGTTGTTCTTCATTTTGAAGTCGCCATGAAGCCTCCAAACAATGAGCTTTTCTGATACCTCAAAGCAAGTTCAAGACAGTCTCTAGCACCGGTTTGAGTGGAATTCAACGCTACATCCAAGCGAAGAAAAAAACAATTCTTGAAACTGTTATATATATTGTATTTTCAACTGTTACATTTGGTAGGTATAATACCCTATGTTTTCACTGTGGCAGACTGTAACTCAATAGTAACGTTAATAAATCGACACGCCTAAAAGTCGAATAACTGTAAGGGTTGGCCTAAAGGGATTCACTAATGAAGACTTTCGGTATTTTAAACCAACAATAATTGTTAAGTATGGGTTTCTTCACACTTTGATAATCGAAATATCAATTCATTAAACAAAAATATTATAGATTTAATAAATACATATATTTACATGTATGGCTACAATTTATCGTTTATTGTAATATACATGTAAGGTTAAGTTTTCCAGTAAGGTAGTTGAAAGGGCGACAAAAATCTCTTTCCATTCAATCATTTGTCTTTTTTAAATAGACTGGGAACGATCCATATTGATAAATTCTGATAACCATTAAAATTTC
>MJUU01025613.1:167531-190289 GCA_002080025.1 Modiolus philippinarum
TTATTGTAATATACATGTAAGGTTAAGTTTTTCAAATGTAGATTTAGTAGTTTATTGTCATATACATGTAAGGTAAAGTTTTTCAGTAGGGTAGTTGAAAGGGCGACAAAAATCTCTTTCCATTCAATCATTTGTCTTTTTTAAATAGACTGGGAACGATCCATATTGATAAATTCTGATAACCATTAAAATTTCTCTATTTTCTATCATGTGGTAATTAATCATCCAAAGTTAAAGGATCGACACTTAAATGTGCCAGAATTTTATAATAATTTCACGTTTTTCTACTTCACATTCATACTGTAAATAAAAGAGTATTTATGGAAAAAGTGTAAATTGGGAGGCGTATTAACTGAACAAATGTTTTAAACCACCCGTAGCAATAGTTAGATGTCAATATTTCACTCCATGCAATGAGCGTAATATCACGGCATTTAACATTGCTTGTTGTATTATAAATGCAATTGAATTCCTCGTATAATATTTCATATGAGTTATAATTGAACAGACCTGAAAAAACTTCTGTATATTTTGTCGATGATAAAACGAGATAACAATATTTCACTGGAAAATTACATATCCATTTTCTTCATATACCACGGACAACAGATATGTGAATTTCAATACTTTGATCATAACAGTGATAAATGACTACGTATCAGAAGTACACTGTAATTAATGGAATGCAAAAAGTTGCAACAGATTTTAATTACTACACCAAAATAATGAGAAATTAGTATAATCGTTAAGAGATACCACGTGTAGTCGGTAGGCTATCGTAAAATCTGAATGACATGAAATATAACTAGTAGGCAATATTTATTTAATCAATGGAATTCTTACAACGAGTTTAACAATTATTAGTTTTACAATATAAGTCGATGGACACAAATTTTCATATATGATTTCTTCTATTGGCAGGACATGCGCATTGATTTTAAACGTGGCTGAATGGCAGAGCACTGCATCAGAAGAAAATATTAAATACTTATCGGTAACCACTCAGCAACACTCCGTGGCGGTAAAATAGTAATCAAGTGTTGTTTTAAGAAAGCAATTTGGATTATGTACAACAAACAAGGTATGTTTTTGAGACAAAGAATAATAATGGAAAAAACTTATTTTACTTGAACATTTATTTAACAAAAAGAAAACATAGAGTTATACCTAAATCAAATTAAATTTCTTAAGAGCGTATTAAATTTGGTTTATATTATGGATTTTACTCTGCATGATTTTATTGTATGAAGTTTGAAATGATGTTGATTGTATAAGGAAAAGACAATTAATAAACACAACAATTTCACGAAATATTAAATGTAGGTAGTTCAGGCGAAAAAATGCAATTATCAGAGCAAATATTAAAGTTTAAAGTGGAAAAGAAAACAAATCGACATTATTTATAAAGTGTGTATACAAAATTAAAATCAGTGTTTACAAGGAACAAGTTAGAACGGACAATGTTTAACTGGCACTAGGTAGGATTATGTTCTTATCTGCTGGAGATGGGCCGATACAAACTAGGGCCAAATGATAAACAGAAGCCTTTTGGACTATGCTAACAAATTCAGTGTTGAACCTATCTTCGGATAGTCAAAATTACACAATAATTAATTCACTTAATGCTAGTGATAACAATAACACAATTGATAATGGAGAACATACTGGATATAGTTTGGCCGAAAGTATTATCATCGGGACCATACTGTCTCTTTTTATCATATTGGCCATTGCCGGAAATATCCTAGTTTGTGTTGCTGTATTCACAGACCGACGTCTAAAACATCTAAATAATTTACTTCTCGTGTCTCTAGCTATAGCAGATCTGTTGGTTGGAACATTGGTGATGACATTTGCCGTTATAAACGATATTCTAGATAAATGGATATTCGGACCTGTATTCTGTGATATTTGGATATCGGGAGATATAATGTGTTCCACGGCATCCATTTTAAATCTCTGTGTTATTAGTTTAGACAGATATATCCACATAAGAGATCCGTTCACCTATGACAATTGGATGAACTGGAAGAAGATCGCTGCAATGATAAGCGCAGTGTGGATTATGTCCGGTGCAATTTCATTCATACCTATTCATTTAGAGTGGCATAAGAATGAAGATGACCGAGGTAAGCCAATGGAGGAGAATGTCTGTGCCATGGAATTGAACCCTATTTATTCAGTTGTTTCGTCCACAATTAGTTTTTATATTCCTTGTATTGTCATGTTGACAATATACATTCAGTTATATTGTTATGCAAGACGGCATATCAAAAGTATAAAAAAGACCCAAACTCCACAATTTGGCGGCAAAAATAGTTCAACCCAAGATCACAAAGCTGCCGTGACACTTGGAATTATTGTGGGTGTGTTTTTATTTTGCTGGCTGCCTTTCTTTATCATCAATTTAATAGCAGGATTTTGTAAGTGTGTTCCACTTGTCCTATTTAAAATATTAACTTGGCTAGGGTATGTCAATTCATGTTTAAATCCTATCATATATAGCATATTCAATCAAGAATTCAGGGATGCATTCAGACGAATTTTATTCCCTAAGTCATGTGTTTCAGCTGAACATAGAAATGGTTACGCTTATAGAAGTCCTAATAATTCTTACTCGAAACCAGAATATACTATGAGAGCAATTGAGAATGGAGCTCAAACAAAAGAATTGCTTGAAAATGACACCGGGGTTACTGCTTTGTAAATACTTTTAAGGATTGCAAAAATGTGATAAATCTAACATATATCGTACATGTACATATTTATGATAATCGTTATTTATAATCAAGATATTTTATTTATATAAAATGTACTAAAATCATTGGTGTTTGAAGCTTTTATTCTTCCAACACGAATGAAAGCTACAAGATACATATATCATTACGATCTATTTCCCACGATGTTATAATGGCTCCCTGTTTAATGGTGTGGAATCATCAAATTATTTTTACAAATGTGATAATAATCTTTAATGACCGATAAATTGTTTAAAGGGTTATGAAATAATATTAACGTTTTTGTTATCAGAAGTTGTATTTTGAGCGTGATGATATATGATAGATATTGATGAAACAGCTTCCTCACAGCCTCTAAATTGTAGAAAACGGACCAATCAAAATATACAAAAAGAAAAGAAATGATTTCGACAAGTATTATACAAGTTCTACACATTTCAAGGTGACTGTCTTGGACACTACAATACAGCAAAATACATGAAATAAACTGGCGTTTTCTATGTATCGTGTGCGTTTTTGTCACATGATCCTTTCATTTTTCCTGTTTGTGTATCCTAGTCATAAATGGACTTTCAGCGAGAAATAAATCAATATGTAAAGTGCAAATAAATGATATACACAAATATTAACTCATTAGATTTAGGCTTCTTAGTGTGATATTTTTATCTCATGGTTTGAAGATTATCAGTTCTGTGGAAATTGCTATACATGTATGTCATGGGATGCCCCCGGGGGAAGCCTTCATCTAATTTCCATAGATGAAACGGAAATATTGAAAATTCACACAAAAAGCACTTTTTTATGCCCATTACTGTCATTAAAAATAAGTAACCAATTATTTTTACATCGAGATAACTTAAATAAAAACATTCTGAAAAGTTTATCTATTCATAACTGCGCATAAAATAGGCAGATATGAATATATGTTACTGAAACATAAAAGTATATAGTTTCCATAATAATTTGATTATTATATAATCCGCTTTATTTGTTGTAAAATGACTTTCTGTGCACCCAGTGTTCATTTTCACAATCTCTTCATTTCACTTTGTAAAACATAAATCTTGCGTTCCACGTGTCAAGTCACAGAAAAACTGTTTTACAAAGAAAAAATTACAAAGTACTACGTCCAATACTCATCTATGTGTGGGATTTAATTATTTCTTACTGGAGACTGCAAAATTTCTTTTCAACTGAAGATGTTAAACTCAATCGCATGAAATCATTGATTTGAAAAGCAAAATCAAAAATTCTTATAACTTATGACATGTCACTCAACGAACAAATTTTCAAACCTTTTATAAAAATCACATGACGAGTCAAACGACCGTTAGAAGTTGTACACTTTTATGTGAATTTTAAAAGAAGCAGTTAAATCGTAAAATTTTCAACGTCATTTGGGTAAATTTTCAATGAATTATTACAGCATAATAGTGAATGATTTAAATTAGATGAACCAATATGGTGCATCAATGCAGTATTTAAAGAATACAGGACGCATATCAATTACCGTGAAATTTAATTTCATGGCATGCCGATGTAACATTATGTGTCTTCTTCATTCTCTCTTTATCAGAAGTGTAATCTATGTCTTACAATGTTACTATATGACAATTGCGTCTGTATCATTTGATTACTTCACTGAATATCCTCGGTTACAAGACTTAATTTAAATGTTAATTACGCCCTTGAAAATTCTATTTATATGCTGAATATAAACTAACATTGTCTCTATTAATCCCCTTAGTATTTATTTATTTCGATACCTCCTCAATTCTCTATTAAATCTGCAAGATTGCTTTAATTACCCTGGAACAGGAGCAGGAATCGTTTAGACTGCCAAAACTTAAAACCCTGACATTTTTATTTTGGACAAGCAAAGATCAATTTTGTTTTGTTCCTTAGATAAGTTCAAATGTTTCGAACAACTGTCCGGCAATTCCATTATCCATTCTTTTGACAAAGATATAAAATTTTGATTCTAATTAAAACGTATCCTTAAATCAGTTTATATATACTACTCAACAAAAGAAACGTCCACTCACGTTTTTGTGGGATATGAGTTAAAATAAAAGCATTATTTTTGTTCTCTTTAATTTATTATACGCGATTAGAATTTAACTTTTAAAAAGAACACATTCGGTCAAAATTAAAAGAACTTCCGGTTGATAAAATAAAAACATAATTAACAAAATACAGAAGTTACTGTTAATTTAGTTTCTGTATCTGCGCATTTCGACAACTTATGTCTCTTCAGTGCAGATCAAACCAACCATTCGGAAATCCATATACCGAAATATGTGTAAAAACTGGTAGATAACAAATTACCAATAGGATCAAAACAGTAAAGCCAAAATCAACTAAGGACAGAGCTATGCGAGAGGGAGATATTCCCTAATTTTGAACAAACTTAAAATTAGATGTTGCAAGTTTCCATATAAAATCGGTGTTCTGACCAGCGCCGAAGTACTGGTTACTGGGCTGGTGAATAGACTCGGGAACAAAGAGTCCACCAGCAGAGGCATCGGCTCAGTGGTAATAAATAACAAATTACGGAAGTTATTGTAAATTTAGTTTCTGCCTATGCGCATTTCGACAACTTGTGTCTCTTCATTGCACATCAAATCAAATCATTGGGAAAACCATATACCGAAATATGTATAAAACTTGATAGAGACAAATTACCAAAATGATCTAAACAGTAAAGCCAAAAACAGTAAGGACGTATATTTTTGTCAAACAAAAACGGCATTGAGACTTTGAATGATTACAAACAATTTTCCATTTTGATATCAACGAATTTTCGAAAACGAAATAAGTAAATGTAATCTCAGGTCCATGTCTTGAGAGAAATACCTAGCTTCATACACGTTAGACGGTAAAGAACCGTTGTAGCCAGCTCTTTTTTGAGTGGTCCGTAGGTGATAGGCTACGAGGTTTAATTCCCGCCCCTTTCGATTTCACTCTACTTTTCCTGTGGCAATCAGTATTTCCTGTCCTACGACCCTTTCCATACCCCAAGATGATAATTTATTGACAAAATTGTTCTCGTCTTGATATATATATAAAGCTGAAATATTGCTGAGTTAGACGTTAAACAATATTCAGTCAATTAATAATAAGAATAAGTTGTCGAGATTACAAGAGATCCATTCAGATAATCTCAATTTGAGTTTAAATGTAGACTATCAATTTTCCCTAACTTCAATGACATTTTTATCATTGAAAACGACAGTAGTGAGAGAAGTTTACAATTTGAATGAAAACAAGCAATTGCTAACACCATCAAAAACAAACAGGTTATCTTAACAACAGATGATACGCTTAGCAATACCAGCAAGTCTTTCACCTATAGCAGTTCAAATGTACTTTGTATGACAGTTTCGGTCCGAACTGTGCTGCAAGATTCATTATTTACTAAGTACTAGGATGATCATTTCTTTTCACTGTCTTCGAATTTTAAATAACAATTACTGGACACACAAACCGCTTTAACTCATCATTTCTTTTGAAATAACTGTACCAAGACAGAACCATTACGGTTGACAATTTTCCTGGTGGTTTTGAACCTCCTTTGTGTTTTTGCCCTTTGGATTTCGACTCTTCACAATTCTGTTCGGTAATTCTGTTGTTACCCTTATTGAAGTAAAAAATTGAATGGTTGCATCGTCCAACTATCCATGATGAATGACCTATTTACAATTCTGATCGGTAATTTTGTTAAAACCCTTATTGAAGTAAAAATATCTTAAGTTGCATTGCACAATTATCCATAATGAATAACCCATTGCTCATGTTGTATCACAGTCGTTACTCTCATCATTGAAATTATCTCTGTCTGTTCGAATCAATGAAACAAAGTATCTTCAGAATTTGATAGCAAAAAGACAGAAAATTTAATTTAAGTTTACATTCATTTTCTTTTTCTGTGTTAATTCATATGATCTAAAATTGATGCTTATTTTTACTATAATTGTAATGAACAAAGAGTTAAATCAATTAGTCGCCATAACACTATTGAAGATATACCATCCATGCCTGTTGAGGACGTCTAGTAATACAAGATAAACTTTTAAGTCCTATAGCAATATGTCATAACAGTATTTAGATTGACTCTATGATATATGTAAATGATTACTAATAATTTGAAATTGTTTAACAGTGGGAGAAATTTTAAAATTACATTTTCCTAACACATCATTATTTATTATTATACTTGGATGTTGATATATGCTTCATTATATTTGTGTATATAAATAACAAATACCGAAGGTACTGTGAATTTACTTTCTGCATATGGCCATTTCGACAACTTATGTGTCATCATAAAATCAAAATTGGAAATCCAGAAATAAAAGGTGTACAAAGGCTGATAGAGAACAAATAATCAAAAGGATCTAAATAGAAAGCCAAACTCAGCTAAGGACAGAGCTTTGCACAAGGGAAATACAGAATTTATTGTGCATAAACAGTTTGCATTTTAGCCCCATGTGCCTGGCATTCTCCACCATGCTGCATGGATCTACATAATTTTTTGTTTTCACTTATTGTTCGTCTTCACATAACTGAAAAAATGATTGAAGCATGCTATTTGTATGGTACTCTTTCAAAGCTCCATTAATACCAAATACCAAATGTCAGAATAGTATTTACGGAATTTTGGTTATTTGTTCTATTTCAGGTATTGAATACCTTATATGTATATGTGTGTATTTCCTAATGTGATTGAAAAGGAATAAATTGTCCAGCTCATAGTTTCCCTGTTTTATACATTTTAAGTTACACAAATTATGTGGGGCGGTGAACTTTGACTCTCTGAAATCAAGTCTTTTTATCTTTTTATATTAACAATAGAATGTTACAAATGAATATATTAATACTTCTTCCGAAAATTGACATTTCTGAGTTATAACGAGCTTTTATACACTCGTCTCTCCTCGGTTAGCGTTCACTCTCAAAATTAATGTTTACTTTGATGTTTGAAAAACAGTAACTATGACGTAACAACTCGAAAATAATGACGGCACAACGAAAAGCGGGTTACTAGTAAGTGTCTTTCCTATTATTTTTGGTGTAGAAATGTAATTGTGTATTTTTGTTCAAAATATAGAATAAAATTAATCGGTCATCGTGCTTTTAAGCGCAAAAACTGAAATTAAAATTTGAAGATTTTAGATAGAAATGACAAGGAAAATAACTATATGAGGGAATATCTTTAAAAATCAATTATAGATTTTGTTCATGCTTCGCATTTGTTTTTCATTTATTATACCTCTTACAAATGTAAAATAAAAATGAGGGGTCACCGTTGAAATAAGAGAGATAAATTGTGAAAAGTTCATTTCTCTAGTGATCTTTTAGCAAATTATCTCCCTTGTTCAATTTCAGTGTTCTGTAATTCCATCAACTGATTTAACGCACATGTGTTGTTCTGAAAATGATGTAAAAGGGATCAGGAATAATATTTTCAAATACCTTGGAAATTTCTTTACATTCTAAAATCAATTTTGTTAAATTTCTTAATGTCTGACACTTAATGACCAGGTTTCACCCAAAAATGGCGGAATAATACTACTCAGACACCTGAATCAATACTTGTTTATGTTTACGAAATTAAATCAAATTTTTTTGAAAAGATAATTAAATACATACAATCAAAATTAAAAATAATTAGGATATGCGAGAAATCTTTCGTTTAAAAAACAGTCTTCAATACATTCATAAAAGATATCCTGGTATTAGATCTGCTCTTAAGTAAAAAAACTAGTATTTTCTGTAATCACTTATTATTTATCAAATAACTAAATATCGAAGTTACTGTTAATTTAGCTTCTGCATATGCGCATTTCGACAACTTATGTCTCTTCAGTGCAGATAAAATCTAAACGTTTGGAAAACCATAAACTCAAAGATGTTAAAAAACTGATAGAGAACAAATAACTAATAAGATCAAAATTTGAAGCCAAAATCAGCTAAGGACAGAGCTTTGCATGAGGGAGATACTCCTTAGTTTTCAACAAAATTAAACACAAACTCATTTTACCAAATATCCTCCCATTTTTTTTTTGCACTTTGTTGATTGTTGGTCCCTTGGTTCCATGCGCTGACCTAATATTTGCACAAGTTAAACATCTCTGCAACAGAATATTGACCCCTATTGAAAAGCCATTTGCTTAGCTGGCATTTCATAGTAATAAATAACTAAATACCGAAGTTACTGTGAATTTATTTTCTGCATATGCGCATTTAGACAACTCATGTCTCTTCAGTGCAGATAAAATCTAAACGTTTGGAAGACCACAAACTCAAAGATGTTCAGAAACTGATATAGAACAAATAACCAATATGATCTAAATGTAAAGCCAAAATAAGCTAAGGACAGAGCTTTGCATCAGGGAGATACGCCTTAGTTTTCAACAAAATTTGCAAAAATTTAGATATTGCAAGGTTCCATAGAATTGGCTTTCGGGTCAGCACCGAAGTACTGACTACTGGGCTGGTGAATACCCTCGGGGACTAACAGTCCACCAGCAGAGGCATCGACCCAGTGGTAACAAATAACTAAATACCGAAGTTACTGTGAATTTATTTTCTGCATATGCGCATTTGGACAACTTATGTCTCTTCAGTGCAGATAAAATCTAAACGTTTGGAAGACCACAAACTTAAAGATGTTCAAAAACTGATAGAGAACAAATAACCAATATGATCTAAATGTAAAGCCAAAATAAGCTAAGGACAGAGCTTTGCATGAGGGAGATACTCCTTAGTTTTCAACAAAATTTGCAAAAATTTAGATATTGCAAGGTTCCATAGAATCGGCTTTCGGGTCAGCATCGAAGTACTGACTACTGGGCTGGTGAATACCCTCCTGGACTAGCATAATTGATCACAAGAAGAAATTAATTGGTGAAAACAGCTGAATACCGAAATTGCAGTTTTAGTTAAATAGATTCAATGTCGACAATTAACTATGTAGACAAGACATCTATCATTTGAATGACCATTAAAAAAAAATGCTGGTTATGTCGTCACAATTCTTCTTTTTCTTTTTCTAAAGCAACCTTGTCCTGGGCATTACATTTTTTTCTTATGGCCCATTGGGTTCATCTTTGGTATGTATATGCATTGGGTCGTAGTTGGGTGTCGCGTAAAAGAATTAGGTCACTGTGACCTTTATTGTTAAGGTCAAATAATTGTTTTTCCATTCGACTTGACATTTTGGTGTGGGAAAACTTGTATTCTTTTATTTTTTGCCACAACAAAGCACCCCTCAAGTCATATATTTTGTTATTAATTATGATAAAAAGAAACAAAAAGATACAAAATGGGACCTCAAGGTTATTTATTAGTTTGACAGATCCAACCCAAATCCATATATTTTCTTGTTACTCATAAAATGAATTGAATGTTGCATACTAGAATTTCCTAGGGATGGTTCCCCAAATTCCTTACACCTAGCACTTTGAAAGAATGTAGAATATCTTGAAGGGAGTTGAAATCCCCACTCCTTAACCATATAGTATTATTATTACTGATGCATTAAAATGGTGGACGAATACATGAAATCACCAGGTCACCTTCCCCCAATGTTTTAGCATTATAAAATATTTTCAATATGTTTGATACCCCTACCCCAAAACCAGATATAATCTTATCACTTATAATGAGATGAATAATTTTAAACATTCCGGAATCCCCAGACATGGCCCACAGTGGCCATCAATAAGTTAAAAATTAAAATATTTTGAAAATATTTGAGATCCTTTAATATTAGATGTTTTGAAACTCAGCACTAGTAGCCTTTTTAGATGGTCTCCATCTGCACTATTATAAGTTTTCTAATTTATTTTGAGAACAGATTAGCTCCTCACCCATAACTGAGCCATGGTAAAGATGAATTCATTGCTGCTTACGAAACCCTTCAGGGGTATACCCGATCCAACTTTTCAAGCAAATGCGTGCCCCAACTACCTTAACTAAATGTAATCTTGACTGACAATAACATTTGCTGATACATATGAATGGGAGATATCAGTTTTAGTTGACTAAACCAATTCTAGTTTTGTTTCTGTATTGTAACTTTTTTTCTTAATTATGTCGAACGGAGACATTGTAGATATTTTGAGGATCATATCCAGCTATGAGGTATGAACAAAGCTCATTGTTGAAGGCCTCATGGTAACTTCAAGATGAAGAACAACAATAAAAGCGTTGTTCTTTTGCTTGTTTTTACCATGTATTTTGTAGAGACTTTGTCTCATGTGAATTTACTCCGTATCCTTTCATTCACCATTAACATGTTTTTCGGTTAATTGACTTCCAAATGTTTTGGTTTTGATCTGCAATGATGACACATAAGTTGTCGAAATGCGCATTTGCAGAACATAAATTAACAGTGACTTTGGTATTTTGTTATTTGCATACAAGAGACAGAAACCCAATCACAGTATGGTAAAACAAAGCAATAATATAAGGCTTTTATTTATATTTTTCTTCTTAGGGTCACTATGAGGCCTTCAACAACGTACAACTACGTGTGCTCAGTGGCAGAATCGATTGCATGAAATAGACCGAATGAACAATGTCCTTATTGTGATGTTTTGGGATGTTTCAAGATTCATTACTTATATACATGAACATGTATAATTAAAGTATAACTAATCGACCGTAGTAAAAATCAGTAAAAATGTCACGAGTGCCAAACAACGCAGAATTAAGGATTATACGAGTCGAGGAACTTGTTCCGCAACGAGTTAAATCCACTGCATTGATCGACATAAGTGCCATTTTTTTTATATTAATTACGGTCGATTAGTTGTATCCTTTTTATATAGATTTTTTTTAATCAAAAACCAAAATTTATATGCGGATATATTTTTTTCCATTTCAATGCGCTTGTTGTTTACTTGACAATGGCATTGACTAGATATTGTGACGTCACATTCTACAGTGACAAGAAATCCTTTATTTTCACCGGTGACAATTTGACTTTTATCTACTAAATAAACCCGGTATATTAATTTATATAATGAAATGAGGGATGTAAATAACTAAGGATGAAACGTGGACACAATTAACGTAAAAAAAATAGAAACGAAAATATCTTTTTGTATATTTTTTAGACTTTATTTTGTTTTTCAGTCTTCTCTTGTAGCTTATTAATTTACCGTGTTATTCATCCACGCATTTCACACTCACTGCGTAACTTCACTTTGTTTTAATACCAGATATACATGATTTTTTTTCATAGGGAAATCATCTGTCCTTTGATAATCTGGTTGATTTTGAGAATTAAAAAAAATTATTCTGATTTATTTATTATTTTCTTTTTTGCTCGCTAAATTGACAGGAACTCTGGTATTTAGATATTTATTAACTCTGGGTCGATGCATCTGCTGGTGGACTGTTAGACCCCAAAAGTATTCACCAAACCATTAGTCCGGTGCTGACCGAAACACTGGCAATATCTTCTGTTTTCTATCACATTTCATATTCATCTTTTGGTTTCTAGTTTTCAAAATGTTTGACTTGATCTGCACTGACGATACATTATTTGTCGAAACAACCATTTGCAGCAACTAAATTTGCAGTAACTTCGGTATTATGGTTTAAGTAGACTTGCCATTCACTATTTCTCGCCAAGACAAGAGTAGTAACGTGAGTGTTCTTCTCGGTAGTTGTAAAGTAGTACAGAACACTGAACGTAGATTTGAATTGATCTTTTTCTCTTGTTCGTCGGTACACAAATTAAACATTATTGTCGATTATAATTTTGAAAAAAAAAAGAAATGAACGGAAAAGAAATACTGAACAATTAAACGAGAATAAATTCGAAAAACACGACGGAAAATGAAATTGACGCATCCGTAAATTCAACTGAAATTAAGTCGTCAAACTATCACTATGATTTAGTAGCCAAGATCAGTAAAAATGTAGTATATACAATATCCATTTTTAATTTATCACTACTTTAGGGGGGAAAGGGCCCTAGAAATTTACTGTCGTATGGAAAATAGGTTCCAATGGTCGGCCTTCAATGGCAGTTTTTGATTGGATAGTTTATGTTAAGTGAAGGAAAAAATACAACTAACATCGTACAAAGTACATTTAATAACTACCTTTTTTTTTAAATTCTTTAGATTATAAAGGTCCAGTTTCGTTTTAAAATGTTTGATTTTTCGAATGTTCCGACCATCAAACATGTATGTTTATCATGTTTATTCGATAGCCGGGAAAGAAATAATTAACACATAATACGATGTATTTGTTGTACAGTTTCTTATATACGGATGGAAACCAATCTATTTTCTTACTAGGAGAACATCAGAAATACAGGTTATAACTGCATAATCTTTCTGTTACACAGAATCGATTTTTACTGAAGTGTATTTACACAAGCCTGACAATTCTTAGCTTGAATGAAATAAAAATATTTAATATTACAAAGTACTTGAATATCTAACAAAGTATACAAAAGTGTAATTATATTACGGTTGTTTTGTAATGCATTAAGGAAGAACGTTATCCCGCCATTAATCTTAATAGAAAATAATAATGTTTTGTCCGAGAAACATTAATTCCAAAATTAGAAATTTAATTACAAAATTTGTACAAAAGAATTTGAACGTGGCAAGACATTATAAACAATTTTCAACTATAAATTTTCAACTGATTTTTAAAAGTTTTACAAAGTGAAGTCATTACAACAATGTATATTTATCGCTTTGGAGTTATGTCACACTATTTAACAATACACCAAAGTAACTGTAAATTTAGTTTTTTCCAGAAACTCATTTCGACAACTTATGTCTCTTGAGCTGAACGTTGATCTTTACAACGCATGCGCTAATTGTTGAATGTACTGCTTTCCATTTTACAATTTTGAAGTGTTCTGCATATAAATAGATTACTGTATGGTGTATAAAAGTGTTTATAATAATGATGGTCATTTTGTTTACATTGCAAACATACTGAAGTGGGTAAACTAGTACTCGGAACTGTTTACCTTCCAGAAGGAAAGGTGATTGCTAAGATGTCAGCTAACTGACGGAGTATTTTTGATTTTATTTCTAAACAGATTAGGAATTGCAGTGTCGTGTCCTATAGAGTTGTATTTGTTTAACCACACTTAAACACATGATTACTATTAATGTACTCAATTTATTGGTGAATTATCGAAAAAAATTATGTAAAACGCTTTTGCCAGTTGTCACCACAACACTAATTTTCTTGTTGGAATATCACTACTTAAAGCAATTTTTAATGTTATTTTTTACTGCTGTTGGTTCATCTTTTAAAATATACCAAGCAAATACAAAAAAGTGCGGTAAATTCAGTCCTGTATATTGTAAGTTTGAAAATTTATACCTTTGAAAAAAACAAAGATTTCATGGGCTGACAGATATGAAATCCATGCAACATGTCCGGTCTACAAGACGAAACAAATTCATCTAAGCTTGAAAAAACTTCATTTTAAACGTAAGCATGTGTACCTTTTCAGCGTGTCGGTAAAAAGGCCAGCTGTGACATTTTGGACGACAGGGCTGCTGTTAACACAGTGTAGCTCTTCAGCATGTCGGTAATCTGGCCAGCTGCGACATTTTGGATGACAGGGCTGCTGTGAACACAGTGTAGCTTTCCAGTATGACGGTAATCAGGTCAGCTCCCACAATTTTGGACGGAGATTGGTGTTATCACAGTGTAGCTATGAAGCGTGTCCTTAGTCTGGCAAGCTCCGACATTTTGGACGACAGGACTGTTGTTACACAGTGTAGCTTTCCAGCATGTCGGTATTTTTACCAGCTCCGACATTTTGGACGGCATGGCTGCTGTTAACACAGTGTAGCTTTTTCAACAAGTCAGTTATCTGGCCATCTCCGACATTTTGGACGACAGGGCTGCTGTTAACACAGTGTAGCTTTTCAGCATGTTGGTAATCAAGCCAGCTGCGACATTTTGGACGACAGGGCTGCTGTTAACACAGTGTTCTTCAGGCTGTCAGTAATATGGCCAGCTGCGACATTTTGGACGACAGGGCTGCTATTAACACAGTGTAGCTTTTCATCATGTCAATTATCTGGCCAGCTCCGACATTTTGGACAACAGGGCTGCTGTTAACACAGTGTAGCTCTTCAGCATGTCAGTGATCTGGCCAGCTGCGACATTTTGGGCGATAAGGCTGCTGTTAACACAGTGTAGCTTTTCAGCATGTCGGTTATCTTGCCAGCTGCGACATTTTAGACGACAGGGCTGCTGTTAACACAGTGTAGCTTTCCAGCATATCGGTAATCTGGCCAGCTCCGACATTTGAGACGACAGGACTTCTGTTAACACAGTGTAGCTTTCCAGCATGTCAATTATCTGGCCAGCTGCGACATTTTGGACGACAGGGCTGCTGTTAACACAGTTAGCTTTCCAGCATGTCGGCAATCAGGCCAGCTCCGACAGTTTTGGATGGAAATTGCTGTTTACACAGTGTAGCTTTTCAGCATGACGGTATTTTTACCAGCTCCGACGTTTTGGATGACAGGGCTGCTGTTAACACATTGTAGCATTCCAGCATGTCAATTATCTGGCCGGCTCCGACATTTTGGACGACAGGGCTGCTGTTAACACAGTGTAGCTCTTCAGCATGTCAGTGATCTGGCCAGCTGCGACATTTTGGGCGACAGGGCTGCTGTTGACACACTGTAGCTTTTCAGCATGTCGGTTATCTTGCCAGCTGCGACATTTTGGACGACAGGGCTGCTGTTAACATAGTGTATCTTTCCAGCATGTCGGTGATCAGGCCAGCTCCGACAATTTTGGACGGAGGTTGCTGTTAACAGTGTAGCTTTTCAGTATGTCGATAATCTGGCCAGCTCCCGCCATTTTGGACGGCATGCCTGCTGTTAACACGGTGTAGCTTTTTCAGCATGTCAGTTATCTGGTCAGCTCCGACAGCTTGGACGACAGGGCTGCTGTTACACAGTTTAGCTTTCCAGCATGTCGGTATGGACGGGATGGCTGTTAACACAGTGTAGCTTTTTCAGCATGTGAGTTATCTTGCCAGCTGCGACATTTTGGACGACAGGGCTGCTGTTAACACAGTTTAGCTTTCCAGCATGTCGGTAATCAGGCCAGCTCCGACAATTTAGGATGGAAGTTGCTGTTTACACAGTGTAGCTTTTCAGCATGACGGTATTTTTACCAGCTCCGACGTTTTGAATGACAGGGCTGCTGTTAACACATTGTAGCATTTCAGCATGTCAATTATCTGGCCAGCTCCGACATTTTGGACAACAGGGCTGCTGTTAACACAGTGTAGCTCTTCAGCATGTCAGTGATCTGGCCAGCTGCGACATTTTGGGCGACAGGGCTGCTGTTAACACAGTGTAGCTTTTCAGCATGTCGGTTATCTTGCCAGCTGCGACATTTTGGACGACAGGGCTGCTATTAACATAGTGTATCTTTCCAGCATGTCGGTATCTGGCCAGCTCCGACATTTGGACGGGATGGCTGCTGTTAACACAGTATAGCTTTTTCAGCATATGAGTTATCTGGCCAGCTCCGACATTTTGGACGACAGGGCTGTTAACACAGTGCAGCTTTTCAGTTTGTCGGTAATCTGGCCAGCTCAGTCATTTTGAACCTCAGGGCTGCTGTAAACACAGTGTAGCTTTTCAGCATGTCGGTATTTTTACCAGCTCCGACGTTTTGGGTAGCAGGATTACTGTTAATACATTGTAGCATTTCAGCAGGTCGGTTATTTGGTCAGCTCCGATATTTTGGATGACATGGCTACTTTTAACACAGTGTAGCTCTATCTGGCCAGCTCCGACATTTTGGACGGTAAGGCTGCTGTTTACACTGAAGAAGAGAATGACAGCGTTTTTTATTTTTTATTATTCAAACGAAAAATCCAGAAAATCGACAAACATACATTACAAAGTTTCTTTTTTTAGCAAACATACAGAATGCTTCTTAAAACATTTCGATAATTTGTATCAGATCATAGTGATAAAATGTGTACCAACAGAAATGAAATTATTTTGACAAACAAGAGAGAAAGCAGTTCCTAATGATTGATGAATTGGCAACAACGAGTTCGGTTATAAGACCAACATTTATAAATGTATTTTGAGAAGACAAAGAATATGGACAGAGATAGTCTTCTAGAAAACAACAGTACAACAGAAATAATTCTCCTTAACTAAGCTTGTAGTAACAGTTCACCCAGAATGAATCGTCGACCTATATAAAATAAATTAAAGATAATAGGGGAAAGACAGAAATGAACTTTCTTGTTTTAGCACAAATACCGGAAAAGTAAAAATGTAAAGAGAACACGATTTCAATTCCCAATGTGAGAATAACTGTTTGTGCATATTTTTTTCCAATTACAACGAGCCAAATGCTTTATGTTCTTGTTTGATTTCGTGTTTTGTCAGTTTGGCCTCCATACAATAACTAAATGCGTTGTATGTGGCAGTCGTAAATTAGTTTTGAATAAAGTCATTTAATTATTTCGAATTCCAATTTTCAACGCAATATCCCAATAGAATTCAACTTTATACGATATATGCAGACCAACCTGCGATCAATTTAAATAGAATAACTGTTAATTGTGCTCTTTTGTTGACTAAAATGTATTAAGAAATTGACAAAATTTACGTCAATAAATAACACATTATTAGTTAGTCAACTACTTTTCATGTTTTAAGAATTGCAAATGTGTTTTATTATTCTTAAACAGCAAAATAGTACAGCTATGTTGTGATTGCAATCACAATAAACCAATCTCGTCTTGTAATGTTTTGAACACCAAATTGGTACAGATATGTTGCAATTAGCAATTATACCAATCCTGTCTTATAATAAATATTACAAATATAAAGGATTTTGTACCATGTACATTTACTCCATACCCATTTCGTTCGTTCAGTCCCATTTCCACAGTAGGTAACGCCGTCCTGCGAAGACATGATTTTCTACGATAAATTGTCCTGCTCTTCTACGATTGTCCCGGATTCAATACGAATAATATTGAAAAAATGTAAACATGCAGACGCCTTCATCATAGCTCTTAAGATATATAGGTTGCTTTCCTTAAATTGGAATAGTAAATCTTAGATAGTTATCATATAGCATACTACACGCTTTTAATCTCTCAAATTCATGAACGCGTATTTGAAATATAAACAAATTTCCAATTTCATTAAAAATACAGTTTTCTTTATAAGTAAAGCACAAATTTTCAAGTAAAACCACTGACATTATCGACACTTCAAATACATCGAAATCCGACAAGAGAACAGCGACATGAATTGTTCTGGAAGACCGTAATTCCCGATTTTCAATTTTAATGTGTCCTGACTTTTACCCGAATTGACCTGGCTTTTATGCGATTGGTCCCGGAATTTAAACGATGCAAATGAGATTAAATAATAAAGTTATTCCCGTTTATTACATCCCACTTTGAAGAAAACGAGAAATTATGAGGCAAAACAGTTACAGAACTATAAAAGACCAACGAAGCTAATTTTTGCGAATAAAGAAAGGCAAGTGAACGTTTAGTGAATTTTTTACACGATGTGTGATCGAAGTGTCACTTTTCCCGTTTGATATGTATATAATGTGTAACCCTTTTAAGGTACTTACTGTAAGCTTTGGTTTTTAATCTTGATTTCGATTCACTTGTTCGGCCATAGCAATATCGTAGTAAAATGATATTCCTACATCTACTCTTTAAACATTGATGCAAATTCAACCACATTTTACAGGAATGATTTTGGCAGCAGACTAGACTCCTTGAGCTAGCCGGCAATTTAGCGATGAGCACTCCCTGGCCCATCTTTTTAAATTACGTTTTGTGTTATTCTTTTTTTCAAGATTGTGGTCTTGGAGTTAAGGTGTCAAACCACCAATTCAGCCAATCAGCGCTTAGAACAAATGAAAAAATAGCTCTTTTAGAATCTAAATATAATTTTGAATTCTTGCACCTTTAAAAATAAATGTCGGAATGAAACAAATGATAAACCTGTTTGAACATTGATGTGTCAGGCTTATTTTGAGACCAAGGTTAATTGGCTAGAATGATCCTTTGAGTACTTATCATAGGGGTTTTCCGGTATACTATCAATGCGTAATGTTTTGGCCGTAATCGTGTATATTTATAGATAGGGTTTTTCCAACCTTCGGAACTCTCTTGGAAGGCTTTAAAGGTATGCTGAAATTTTGATATGATGTTGACGAGATATGCACCTTTCGGAAAATATATGATTTCATACAGGTTAAACTTAAGATAAATTGTCCAGACAGATTTGAATATGGGGAATTTCAGTTGAAAATGTTAAAGAAATGAATTGGTGGTTTCTAACCTTAATGGTACACCTGTATTGGGTTTTATTTGTATGTTTATAATACTATAGGGAAAGGGATAGAGGAGAGGGAGGTTTGGGTACCCATAAACCGGTTTAACCGTACCGGCTACATGTATCCCGAGTTCCTATCTTTGTCTTTGTTTGTCTTTTGTCATTTTATTGTTTTTGTGCAGTTTCCTAGTGGATTGTGTCATGTGATTGTAATGGCCGGCCATTGTAAGTGTTTCCTGTTATCTTTTCTCCATTAATGGTCAGTCCTTGTCGAATATTGTTCACTTCATTCTGTATGTTTGGCAAATAGTATGTACTCTTCAAACACTCATCCAGTGCTCGAAAAGGGACCAACAGACAATACAACATATAAATGATTAAAGAGAACTCATCGAGTTCAGAAAACTTGGCAAGTAAAATCGGGAGATGTGGGCAATATGTATATACAGATGACAAAACATAGCTTAATTTTTACAAAACAAGAAAGACAAATGTTGAATTTATATGAGGTTTTTTTTTATATGAACAAGTACACCATAACTGACAAAATTAAAAGAGCATGCACCTCAAGCACGGGAATCTTTTTACGGACCCCACACTGTGCACGAATTTTGATTGAATTTGTCGAAGGGTTAGAAAATGACAATAACCGCTCTCAACACAATATTTTTACGTGTCTGTGTGACTGGTTGAGCAGATCAGGTTTACGCTACATTACCAAATGATGATACCTGCAGTTTTGTAGGCTTTCACTCTGTTAGTGCTGTAATTTTGAGCGTCCTTGTTTTTTTGTGTTAAATATAAATTGCCATGATTTAGTCTTTTTTGTTTTGAAATTACCTCTTTTTCAGTTTTTATTTATTTATTTATCTTTTTTATTTATTTTGCTTTGCATTCGTTTCCCGACGTATTAAGGAAGGCCTTTTTCAAAAATTACTCATTTCATCTAGTTGGAAGGTGTTATTGCAAGTTCGATAGAAAACATGGCCACCAGCAGAATACATTTTCTATCATCCAACGCTATAAAAAACTTTTCAGTTTTCGCCAGATGAGCGATATATGCTAAGAATGCAGAGATTCTAGTTTAATAATCTTGAACAGCCACATTTTTAGATATTTTACCGTAGATGTCATGCCTGATAAAACAGAAAATGAGTTTTGTGATAGTATGATAATTTCCAGTGCAATTGAAGTTATGAAAAAACACACAATTATAAAATGTGCCAAATATAGAGTAAATGACAAAAGACCGGAATTGCTGAAAATTTAGTAAACTGATACCATTCCAAGGATATCCCGTGAAAGCATGCACGCTAATTTACCGTGAAGACTTTGTATGATAGTAACTAAAAATTTGTTTAATATGTATCAAAATATTCAGGTATTGATATTTCAAAAAAAAATCTATCTACTTTAATATAGCGGTTTAAGAATTTTTTTTCAAAGTCGATTTTAAAAGAATAACAATTTTATCAGTTTTGATTTGACCTCAGAAGCGACTTGATCTGGTTTCAATATGAGCCGTTCGCTAACTAAAAAGTTTGTTTAAAGTAGTCCTTGCAATTGTTCTTAAAATTTTGGATGCGTGTCCAAATCGCAGTTGCTTTATTCTATCATGCACAACTAAAAAGCCAAGCCTTCCAACCTCCGACTTGCCCACACTAGATCTGGGACCCATGTTATTTTTCATATTTTACACTTTTTTGTTTTAAGTTAACGGTTTAAAGTGATTTTTACATTTTAGTGACAAGCAGAGCAGAAAAATATCGAAATGGCATTGAATATGAGCTATTGACAGTTTGTCTTGTCTATTTTTACAAGCAGTTCGCTTTTTTTAGAAATAAAACCGATTCAATAAATCCGTCCCCACCGTCAGTTTTTGACTTGTATATCTTTTGTTAAATTCTGTGTTAAAGAAAACACAATGTTATCAAATGTTGACGGAAACAGACTAAATTTTGTGTGCATTCATACATAATACAAAAAATATCCAAATATTATAATGTAGCATTTTGTCATCTTTTCACAAAGGAACTGCCAGTTAGTGAGTTAGTCACAACATCACTGCATTTGATTGGTCGACCCTAGGAACAACACAGTCCAACAACAGTTATGCCCACCACTCGAATAGTTGACATCTGTACTTTGTAAACCTTTTGTCGTTGATAGGGACTGTCTGTTACATCAATTTTCCGTGAGATGATTATCATAATTGCGTTGTAGAATCTGGCCATAACGGATGTCCTTTTTCTTCAAGAGTAATAAACTCGACACAAAAACTGTTTTATAAACAGCTGTCAAAATATTCATTATGAACCAACATGTAACATTTTATTCATCCTTTAGCTTGTGAACAGATATTAAACAAACTTAGGAATTGTATTCATACTGACGATAAAAAATAGTTCAATTTACACATTTCCCGTTAATATGAGTCCCGTTTAATCGCAGATAACAAGTTGGATTTGCTGTATGAAATATGGTATTTATTGTAAACAGGAAAGCAGGATGAGAAATAGGGGACGCCATATCGCTGATGATAGCGATAAACGAATTTGAAGTCTTGAGCTATAGTAAGTGTTGGTTAGTTATGTGGTCTGAAGTAGGAGATGCATTGTAGGATTTCTCATGTTAAGAAAACTGAATTGTCTGACACTCAATTTTAAGCGATGTACTTGATGTAACATTGATTGATTGATTATAGCTTGCGTCTCTGGCCAATATGACTTACCTCAGATCTATAACTATGCCAATATGAATTAATAACTAAATACCGAAGTTACTGTGAATTTACGCAATGATACTATATTATATGCATTATATTGACTAGGCATTATGCTGGACAATCAATAAACTATATTTCTTGGATATAAATTTAACACATTTGTTACTTATTGGACCGCATTCATAAATCAGACAATTCCTTATGCAGGATTTTTCTATTTCATTTCCAAGAATGGAAAATCTGGATGAGAACCACAAATGCAGACAGTAAGATAATTATGCGATACCAGGGCAAAAAAATATAAATCCAAATCATTTGTCTACTCAGCTTATTTTACCTCGTTGCGACAATTAGTTTTTTAAAATAAACCTTAAATTTCAATTTCATCTATCATTTTTTGCTTACAAAATTCATGATTGTCCTGTAATTAAAACTACGCTATCATTTTAATTGGAAATATCTATCGTATAAATTCACAGACAAATCGTGTAAAATCGGGAACACCAGTAGTGGACGCTCGTGTAAATTCCAGGACAACACGAAACTCCGAATTCTCTGGTTTCTACGTTATATCAATAACACAATTCCTAACTATAAAGACATAAAAGTAACATTTTAGTAAAAATTGCAAAATAATATAAAGAATAAGAACACAAAGGAGTATTTCCGCTTGTAAAATCGGGTCGAATCCATGACAATCGTATAAAATCATTTTGGGAAAATCGTAGAAAATCATGTCCTCGCAGGACGACGTTACCTACTGTGATTTCTGTGGAACCATAGTAAACTTCAATGTTGGCATTTCTTTTCATAACAAGTGATTTTAACCCGTTTAAATCAAAATATAATAAATTCAAGGTAATTAAGCATAGTACACACACATTCATTTTACAGAGAATGCTCGTTTCACTAAAAAATCCCACTGCTGACAAAAACCGTG
>MJUU01025615.1:0-24769 GCA_002080025.1 Modiolus philippinarum
AAAAGGTAGGCAAGTGGTACTTTACCAGATTGTGAAATTGGTGCCAATAATCGAAAATTCAACATGGCTGCCTGGGCCAATTATGTGTTGTGATTGGTCCAAATTTCAAAAATTTTCTTGTCAGAAACTTCAAAGTGGATTGAATTGTTACTTTGCATAAATAATTGTTAGTTAGTCCTGTACTTTATTTTTTTAACCATTTGACGATCGGAAATTCAAAATGGCCACCATGATGAAAATTAGTTTAACATTGGACCCTAAGGAAATTTTAAATTTTCATCTTTTTTTCTGAAACCACTTAATAGATTTCAACAAAACTTGGCAGAAATCTGAGGCAGGTGGTCCATTACCAGATTTGTGAAATTGGTCCTAATGGAAAATTAAACATGGCCATCAGGGTCAATGTTGTGTTATGATGAAATAGCCCTTTACAGTCATGTACTAAATTGGAGATAAATGAACTTCACTCTTAAACACAGTTTATTTCCAAGCCTGCAAGATGCGCGATAACAGGCTCCGTGGAGCCTCTGGTTTTATGAGTGATCACTGGATGCCACCACTGCGGTATATAGCTAAAGATCAGAGTATATAGAAAATTATACACGGTTCTTGTGAGAAACTATTAGACAAATCGAAATGAATTTTTGCATGACACTGACTCCATGGATCTCTAAAAGAAGTCTGATGAAGTTTGTAACTGCGGCTGAATTTGATTTAATTGCGGATTTATTTTTCACCAGACTACCTTATTTAGAATAAGTTGACGATATACTATTATGTATTTCATCAGCCAATATGTATTCTTTTGTCAACAATACCTTTGCCAAGTGAGCGACTACTGACTCCTGAGAGCTAGGAATCCTTGTATCTAAGAATGCATGCACATAGTGCTTAGTTTTGCATGAAGGTTTCGGAATTTTGAAATTGTTCCAGGTGAAAATGAGGATTTTTGTACGTTTTGACTTGAAATCGTAATATATATGTTATTTTTTAACAATAAAGACTACTTCAAATCAATGTAAGTCAGTTGCATTCGATCTTCAGTATCCATTTTGACTGAAGCTGAAAGTCCATTTTTGGTAAATTCCCCGAAAGTGTCAGAAACCAACACTTGTAAAAAATTTTGATTTCAATTATGTACTTATTTTTTTCAATCTTTTACAATATTAAGAAATGATTTTGAAAATCTGTATCCAATAACTGCGGTACGAATTAGTAAATAAAGTAACCTTAAGACGGATTTTGGTTGGAATTTTCACTAACAACCATACATTTTAGAAACCATCTAATAATCAATTATTAAACTTTTAATAAAATTATAATTTTAAAAATGTACTTTTGAAAATTTCAGAAATAACATAAAGACTTAGATTGATTTCAGTTCTATCCAGACAATCATAATAATTTGAAATATAGAAATTTTAACCTTTGAAATAAGAATGGAACTGAAAACAAAACTTAAAGTGCAGTTTACTATTTTAATCGATATTTGTAGTAAAAAGTGAGTACTATCTCACGTGCTTCATTCATAGTAAATCCACCAATCAAGGGCCGTGGTTTCACGCATCGTCAACATTAATCACCGCCCATCAGCTTAACAAGGCCAGTGAAGTACGTGTGTTATTCATCGAACTGTTGATTAGTTCTCAGTGATCGTCGGATTGAAAATTTTTCAGCATTTTTGTAAATCCTTCTACTTGAAATGCACTTCTGTATTTTTCCATTATATTGGACCGGCCCCGGTCAATATATTTTATATTGGACCGGCTTAGTAACAAATACTTATAGAGAAAAAATGTAGGTAAAGTCTAATATAAGATACTATTGTCCTGTTTTTAAACTGCATTTCTATGAAGAATACGCAATGAAGTGATATTGAGTAAATTCACATGAGACAAAGTCTTTACAAATACATGTATTCGGAAACCAAGCAATGGAACAATGCTTTTATTGATGTTCTTCATCTTGAAGTCTAAATGTTTATTAAGCAACGTGTAAATTGACTAATTTTACTATAAAATATTAATTCTATTACGTTATCATCACTTCGGAATCCTATGAGATGCGTGTTGCGCATGTGTAGCTTCATTGTGTTGTCAACGCTCAGAGAAGACAGACGTGGTCTGTCTCAGGTGTAGCTTCCTTCACGTTGACAATAAATTTGTATTTTCATTAAATTTGTATGTGTCTACGATGTACAAACTAGTTTACATCGTATTATTTATTTAGTTTTGTATCTTTTTATTTTACCTGTGTAGGTAATTTGTTTACTTCTCGTTGAAAACGAGATTTGGAAAAGTTCGTGATAACATGGCTGACGATGGCGCTGCCCAGTCTCAGAAAGACAAAGTTTCGACCAAAAAAGGCTCTAAAACTGCCGACAAAGTAGATTCTAAATCTAAAAAAGCTAATCCCAAAGATGAAAAAAGCGTTTTGTCTATCGGTAAAGCTGTATCATCTGAAATTATCGTGAAACAAGGCACAATGGCCCAGCACATGCCTAAAGTGCAGTAAATAGTCAAACTGCTTCGAGGGCGAGTGCGGCTTGTCCCTCTACTAGTTCTGCCTCTAAATCTGCAGAACCCACTTTAAAAGATTTGATGAATATTATGACTTCTATTCAAACTGATCAGGGTAACAGAAAAAAAAGTTTAACGCTCTCGAGGACATGGTAAATGAATTAAATTATGAGAGTTATGACGACCAAGGGCAAGGTGAAATTGGTGATCAAACTATGACTGCGAGGCAGTCTGATGAAAATAACAATGATGAAGGTGATTTTAGGGTATATCTCCTGACTTGGTCGAAGGAGAATCTGTCAGTAATGAAACAGCTCCAACCCCCCCTGCTAAGAAACAAAAAAATGATGACAGTTCTACTGTTTCTCCTTTTAAAAATGCTGTCAATAGACTGTGCATTAAAGAAGCAGTCGATGATAATGTATCAGATGACTTGGCAGACATGATAAATACCATATTTATAGAGGGTATTTCTGATGATAAGTATTCTGAACTTATGAGAGAAATCAAAACGCTAGAAAATTGTTCTGCTTTGACTAAAACCAGAGTTAGTAATTTGTTGTGGGATCTTCTTAGTCCCCAAACTTGATCACATGATGCTAACGTACAAATTCAACAAAATACTGTAATTAAAGCAGCCTGTAATTTAGTCAAATTAGTTGACAAGTTGGAAAAAATGAAAAACTCTCATGATACATTGTGCATGGAACATTTACAAAACTGTATAGATTTGGGCATCAATTTTCTTGGCCTTTTGGGCCACTACAATCGCCTAACAAATATAATGAGAAGGGAATTTCACAAACCTGATCTTGACTGTCATTACCATCAATTATGTACCCCTTCCCATCCTTTTACTGACCACTTATATGGTGATGATGTTCCAAAGAATGTTCAGGAGATTCAAAATATTAATAAAATCGATAGGAAAATTTCTTTTGCAACTGGTGGTTTTGGCAATCGTGGTAGAGGTTTCGGCAGAGTGCCGTGATATAGACTGAGGTCGATTTAGAGGAAAGAGAGCTGGCATTGGACGTGGCCGTGGCAGAGGCCATAACCGTCAGAATGACAATGGTCCAAATGATCATGGTCCAAAAACCTACAGGAACTTTCAGAGAAATTAAATCAGATAGAGTTTGCTGATATAAGTAATATAAAATTACAACAGGAAGACTGAAATTTTTTTACCACCATTGGTTAAATCTCACATCAGACAAAAACATTTTAGAAATAGAAAAACATTGCCGTAATGAATTTTCAGACGGCAGACCAGTCCAGACTAAATTACCGTATCAAAGAATATTCAATAAAAATGAAGAAGAAAAAAAAAAGATGATGAAATATCAAGAATGATAGAATCAAATGTCATTAAAGAAGTTGAATTTAATAATGATCAATTCTTATCGCCAATTTGTACTGTTCCAAAGAATGGTTCTTCAGAAAATAGAATAGTACTTAATTTTAGAGAATTACATTCGTATATTCAGTATAATCGTTATAAAATGGAAACTTTTGAAGCAACAATCAAATTAGTTAAGCCTAGAATGTTTCTAGCTTCTGTCGATTTACGTCATGCATATTATTCTGTGCATTTTCATGAATTTGATCAAAAGATGTTGAGATTTCAATGGAGGGAAAATTTTTTTCAGTATACTTGTTTACCATTTGGTATTACACCGCGTATTTTCACTAAGTTACTGAAACCAGTTTATTCAACAATGGGACAATATGGCCACAAGAATGTTGGTTACATTAATCATTCACTTTTATTGGATGATAGTTATACTGAATGTACAGACAATATTGCTAATACAACTGCACTTTTTGAGTATTTGGGATTTATTTTTAACAAAAACAAATTTGTATTAGTCCCAACTCAAGTAGTTCTGTTTTTAGGTTTTTCATAGATTCAGTAAATATGATTGTTACACTTCCATTACCAAAAATGGATCTGGTTAAAATTGAATGTTCACAAATGATTACGAAACATTTCTGCACAATCAGACAAATGGCAAAAGTTATAGGCATCCTGATTTCTAATTTTTTGGGCGTTGATTTTGGGCCGTTACATTACAGAGAACTAGAGAGAGAGAGAGAGAGAGAGAGAGAGAGAGAGAGAGAGAGAGAGAAAATAAAACCTCTAAAACTTTCTTGTGGAAACTTTGATAACACAATGAACATTACTAATAAAATGAAAATTAATTTAACTTAGTGGTCAAAAAATATATACACAAAAAAGCGAGTAAGTGATCGCGGTTATCTAGATTTCTCTATCACGACTGATGCATCTTTGGAAAGTTGTGGTGCTGGTTATGAAAATGAAAAACCAAATGGACGATGGTCCAGCAATGAAAGATGCCATCATATTGGCTATCTAGAACTTTTGGCTGTTTTCATGCCATAAAATTCTTCTGCAAAAACATTCGTTTCAAGCATATTAAAATTCTTTGCGATAATGCAAGTGCAATATCTTATATAAATCAGATGGGAGGAATAAAATCAGTTGAATTGGATAATTTAGCCAATCAAATATGGCATGGTGTTGTGATAGAGAAATATGGATTTCTTGTAATCATGCATATACCAGGAAAAAGCAATATTGCAGATGTTGAATCTAGAAAGTTTAACGATAATGTGAAATGGAAACTTGATTCAAATGTTTTTGAAAATAATTGCTATCTGGGGGCAATCCATCTATCGACATTTTTGCCAGTTGATTAAACACACAATTACCAAGGTATGTATCTTTGAAGCCTGACCCATATGCAGAGTTTATTGATGCCTTCAGTTTCAAATGGTGTACTGAGTTTTGTTACTAATATCCCTCATTTTATCTGATTAGTAGGTGTCTACAGAAAATAATGAGGGAAGAAGCAGAAGTTCTAATGATTGTTCCATTGTGGCCGACTCCAGTATGGTACCCACAGTTATTACAACTTTAAATAGATTTTCAGAGAATACTACCTCAAAAACACATGTTGTTGTCGATACCACAAACAAACAAGGTTCATCCTTTAAAAAATCAAATAAGACTAATGGCATGTCGATTGTCAGGAAAAATTTCAGAAACCAAGGAATTTCATCAAAGACTACCAATACCGTCATGGCATCTTAAAGAACAAGTACAAAAAAATCATATTCAGTTTACGTCAAAAAGTGGATTAGTTTCTGTGACGAAAGGAATATTATATTAATTCGATTTCTCCAGCTTTAAATGAAGTTTAAGATTTTTTAACTTTTATCTTTAAAAAGGGTTATAGTTATAGTTCTATTAATCTAGCAAGATCAGCATTGTCAGTTTTTGGTTCAGTGTTTAGTAATTTACCTGTTGGTGAAAATGCAACAATCATAAGATTTTTAAAGGGCGTTTTAAATATACGACCTCCCATACCAAAATATTGTAATACTTGGGATGCTTCAAAGGTATTGATTAATTTACAGGAATTGTCACCTTTTAAATTTATTTCTCTGAAAGATCTAACGCTGAAGTTAGTTATGTTGACAGCATTTCCTACTGCTAGTAGAGTTCAGTCATTGTATTTATTGAGTACTGTAAATATTAAAAAAACTTTTATATCTTATGTTCTATTTTTTGATGGTCCCTTAAGGCAAAATAGACAAGGATGGTCTGATAACTGTATTGAACTGTTCAGTTATCCTCCTAACAGGAGGTTGTGTGTTATTTTAGTTTTATATGCATATTTAAAGAGGACTACAATGTTAAGAAGAAATTGTAATAGACTTTTTATTAGTTGTGTTAAGCCTTATGGTCCAGTAACAAAGGATCCACTATTAGCAGATCAAATATGGCATGGAAAAAACATTCAGAAATTTTTCTTCTCATAGTGTAAGAGCTGCTTCTGTTTCCAAAGCTAATATGAATCATATATCAGTAGAAATAATTTTGAAAGTTGCTGGTTGGTCTTTGGCCAAAACATTTGCAAATATTTTACGAAAGGATTTACAAACTTTTACAAAACACCTATTGTAGATGAAAAGTCTATTTTTCGGCATGCAGTTCTGAAATTGTAATTGACTTGTTTTAGATTTATGTAAATAGGAGGGTTGTCTTACGGTTTTTATTGTACTTTTTACATTGATTCAGTATTGTGATCTTTGAAATCTCATAGGATTCCGAAATGATGATGACGTAAAAGAATTGATAAACTACACGAGATTTACCTTGGTAAGTTGAAGTTTAGTTGTAATTCTATGTATTCATCTCTATCACTGAGGAATCATGTGCCCTCCTCTTTCATTTCACGTTCCCAGAGGGTTTATATTTTTGATTGATTTGTTCTATTAGTGTGATAAGGACATGAGAACTTGTATATTTTTGATATTATGAACTGTGTTTAACAACTTCTGTTCACAATACCCCATCTTTGAAGACTGAAGCTAAACATGCGCAACACGCATCTCATATGATTCTTCAGTAATAAAAATGACTATATAGAATTACAACTAAAATTAAACCTATACCCAGGTAAGTGTCATTAAGTTTATCAATTAAGGACCACATTTACTAGTAAATGTTGTCCTTGGACTTAATGTACTAAAATATGTCTTGTTTGATATTTTCATTTATAATAAGATGATTTTTGGACAGTACATAGGTTGATAGAAAGAAACAAAATGTGTTTGTGAAACACTACATATGCCCCCACCACCAATTTTTTTACCTCTGTGACCTTGACCTTTGACCTGACTTAGTTTTTGATGGCATATTTATGTTCCTTCTTCACTAGTCCTATAAACCTGCCAAGTATGATAAATCTATCTTTAACAGTTCAAAAGTTATAGCCACGGTTAAAGCTTCGGACGCACAGACAAACAAACAGACAAACAGACGGACAGGACAAAAACAATATGCCCCCGATCTTCGATCTCGGGGCATAAATTTTTTTTGATATAGTCATTAGAATTTATATGCTTAAAACTATCTTTGTTAGAATAAAGCATGAATATTATGATTGATTATTTATAAGATTTATTTTAAAAACTGAGAAAAATGAAATTGTTATTATACTGTTAAATGACCAGTTTTAGATATATTGACTAGGCCCGGCTTTTTAAAGCATAAAAACTATCCTTTGTTTGGTATGAATTCAGTATTGATTTATATGATGATTTATTTTTACTGATTTAAATCTCCCTATATATGTATCAATTTTGGTGGGTAAATGTCATGACTTGTATAAATGAATCTGGAGAATAAATTTTTGTTACTTGAAAATGGAACAGGAGGAGGACGATGATCTATTCCTTTATCTTAAGGACAAACAATATGATTCTTCCAAAAATTGACAAAGACAAAAGAATCATACGTAGAAAAGCAAAACAATTTGCAATGACAATATGTTTTATACTGGCAAAGATGGATTGAAAAAGGAAGTTATTACCCGTGAGAGATTAAAGTCAGTTCTAAGACTTTGTCATGAAGAATGTGTCTCCCATTTAGGAAGAGATAAAGCCTACCATAAAGTTAAAGAAATGTCAGTTTCCATAATATAAAATTCAAAATTTGGTAGTTCCTTGATAGAATAAAGCTACTTTTATTACCCAACAAATTCCTGGGGAAAGTTCGGGGACATTGTTTTTGACTCCGCCTGTCCGTCCGCCCGTCTGTGCATCAATATGTCTGTCAAGGACCCCAAGATGTCGATTTTAATACATATTGCATATGACGCGAACTCATCCTACAGTTTTAGATTCAGTGCTTTAATTTTATTTCAGAAATGTTCCATATAGTCTGCGGATGTGCAATAAGCTTTTGAAATTTTGATTCCAATTTTGGTAAATTTCCAGAAAAGATATATTTCCTGAATATAATCTTATATTATGACAAGTGTTGGTAAAAAGAAAGTTCTGAAAACTTAGGATTCTTAAAGGTGGTGCCAACTTTGGTGAATTACCTGAAATTCTCAAAGACCACTTTTTTTTTAAAATTCAACATGGCAACCATTTTTATTTAATTTTGTTTCGTTTAGTACAAACATTTTCATCAATTTGATTTCAAAAATATTTGATTCAAATTTGGTTAATTTCCTAAAGTCTCATAGACATCTTTTTGGAATTAAACATAAATATTTGTTTAAGTTTAGGATCAAATCTTGAAAAATTGTCTCCTTTAAAACTACTTAGTTTTTTTTACCTAACTTGGCCTGGACCATCACCAAGTATGTCTGAGGACCAAACAACATGGCCGATGTTACTGAGAATAGAACATAAGGGTTAACTGCTGTTTTTGGTAAATAATAAAACAGATGCAGATATCAAAAATCTAAATGGCACCAGGGTGCACAAGCCGAGTTGCAACTTCAAATATTATGTGGCCAAGTAAATGTGAAGACCCGAATATTTATTTTCTTTCCTACCTAATATCCAAATGCTAAGAATTCAAGAACGTCTATTTTCTAGTTTCAATATATCAATCTATTTTCGGTCACTGTGACCTTCATTGACCTTGACCTTTGACCTTCTTTCTCCAAAATTAATAGGATTCCTCCCCTCCTGGTATCCAACAATATATCCAAGTTTCATTTCAATTGGATGTAGACTTTTTGAGTTTGCATCCAGAAACCAATTTTTTCTGAAATTTTCAGTCTATTTTTGGTAACTGTGACCTTGACCTTTGACCCACTTTCTCCAAAATCAATAGGGTTCCTTCCCTCCTAATATCCAACAATATATTTAAGTTTCATTTCAGTTGGATGTAAACTTTTTGAGTTATCATGCGGAAACCAAATTTTTCTAAAATTTTCAGTCTATTTTCGGTCACCGTGACCTTGACGTTTGACCTACATTCTCCAAAATCAAAAGGGTTCCTTCTCATCTAGTATCCAACAATATATCCAAGTTTCATTTCAATTGGATTTAAACTTTTTGAGTTATCATCCGGAAACCAAATTTTTCTAAAATTTTCAGTCTATTTTCGGTCACCGTGACCTTGACCTTTGACCTACATTCTCAAAAATGAATAGGGTTCCTCCCCTCCTGGTACCCAACAATATATGCAAGTTTCATTTCGATTGGATGTAAACTTTTTGAGTTATCAAAGTTTGACGCCCGCCCGCCCGCACGCACGCACGCACGCACGCACGCACACACGCACGCAACACCAAACCAATAGCCGAGTTCAACTTCGTTGCAACTCGGCTAAAAATCTGGCAGCATGACAAGATCAACCCATCCTGTAATTTTGAAGAAAATCTGATGACCCATTTTAGAGTTTTTCCCTTTTCCGTATAATTTTAAAAAGTTTGACGTTTTTTTGTATTGAAAACCTATAGCTGACAGAGGTTAGGTTGTATTGCAAAAATGTTCAGCCTGTCAGGATCTACCTACATGGCAATCTAAATACCCACGTAGGAGTTATTACTCTTTATTGGTAAAATTTTTCTTGATTTTATATATTTCTTCTTATATTTCAAAAACAGTAAAAGATAGAGGTTAAATATAAATGCAAAAATGTTCAGCATGTAAAGATCTACTCACATTGCAATTTTGAAGAAAGTCTATAGATAAATACCAATAAAGGAGTTATTGTACTCTATTGGTCATTTTTTTGTAATTTTATATATTTATATATTGCGTCTTAAAAACAGGTGCAAGGAGATAACCAACCGATTTTTCTCATTGTATTGTATTACAAAACATTGAACTTGGAATTTAAGGGTTAAACTTGCTTAGCTGGTGCGGTGATAGCTATCCTTTCTCACAGTCCCCAATAGTTATCTTATATAATGCAGGTTTTGGATATATGCATAGTAAGTAGACGAGTCATTAATTATCCCCCACTTTTCTGAATAGAATTCGGGGATATATTTATGTCCCGTCAATCTGTCCGTCCATATGTCCATCTGTCTATTTGTCCGGTAGACGAACCTTGTCAGTGGAACTCCTCGGCGCTCATTTTTGATTTACAGTTTAAATTTTGTTACAAAAAGATTGCATATATGGCACAGATTCGCAATAAACTTTAGAATTTCTGATATTGCTCTTGGTGCAAACAAGATGCCCAAAGATGTTGATTTTGACAAATGTGAGCTTATCAGTAGAGCTCCTATATTTTTCAATTTATAGATTTGGTATAGGTATAGAATTGTTGCATATAATTTGTAGATGCGCAATAAGCTTTCGGAATTTGATATTGGTTTGGACGAAAAACTAGAAGCCCAGAGGGGTATAATTTCATATTTTGCATATGACTGCAATTCCTTCAACATTTTCAAATTCAGGATTTTAATTGTTTCATGTAGCCTGAAAATGAGAACTTAGCTTTTGGAATTGTGAATCTGGTTCCAACTTTGGTAAAGTTTTTGAAAGTGTCAAAGACTAATAAATTTTGAAATATTGACATTCAATCATGTAATTTTGTCAATATTTTTGGTAACATACATAACTTTGAACAGAAAAATAAAAAATATGGTTCCATTTTTTGTAAATATCCTGATATTCCCAAAGACCATTTTTAGATTCAATTTTGGTAAATTTCCTGAAAGTTTCAAAGACCAATTATTTTTTTTTAATTCTTCCTAGCAACTTTACTTTTAGAATTGATGTCAATTATGACAAGCATTTTCACTGATTTGATTTCCAAAATATTTGCTTCCAATTTGGTAAACTTCCTTTAAGCCTCACAAACCAACTATTTTTGGAGTTCTGGCCAACAACCATATATCCTTGTATTCATTTCTAGTAAATATATTGACTATCGATAATTTGAGATCCAAAATGTAGAGAAATTTATGCCCGGGGTCTATAACAACAGTTTTCTGTGTTAAACAGGGAAGTGCAGGGATGACCATGATTTCATGACTTCTAGTTACCTGTGATCATATATATATTTTTTGAATGTATATAATGGATATAACCTTTAGTTAATTTTTCAACTTTAAAATGTATCTTTGGAATACTATTACCAAAGATGTTGCTGATTTCATAAAGAAGTGTGAAGAATGTCAGAAAAATAATTAGAAGACCAAAACAACAGTGTTTGAGATGACTCCTGTGCCGGTACCAGATAAAATTCTGGCCAAAGTTGGAATAGACATTATTGGACCATATCTCCAAGAAAATGGAACACCTCCATCTAGCAAATAAAGATAACAACAAAAGTCCGAAGCAATTAGAGGGAGAAACCAGTAAGGAAAATCCGTAAGGCGTACGACAGTATCGAGAACACACAAACCGACACAGAGCTTTTGATGCAAGCCGTCATATTCCCAACTTTGGACGGGCATTTTATAAATGAAATGGGTTAAACCAGGTTATATGATACATCAACCTCCCGCTTATATGACGACTAACTATAGCTTCCGTGTGTTAAATGTCCAAGGCATAATATTGTCAAAACAATGCCTTGTGTCATACAGGTAAAAGGTTTTGTCGGTCGATGCTCAAGGTTTGTGTAATTATACAGGTATAATGTTTTCGTCGTTCGTTGTACAAGTCATACTAAAGTGACCATAGACAAACCTCAATAGAAGAAGCCAAAAACTTAAACAAAACCGTCTTCAATAAAATCGGAAATTGGAATTGAATATTTGTGAATTAAATCTGGATATCATCCAATAAATTTCTTGAGGGTTTATTTTCACTTTATAAAAATTAATAATTCTCGATCAGTCATTTGATCTTCGGTCCCTTTACATTATTAAAACCTTATTAAAAAGATACTTAAAGAGATAGCATCATGACGATGGTTGATAATTCCATACTAATTTAAGTAACCCCCTCTCAAACAAAATAAAATAAAATATATAAAAAAACAACATTTTTTTTACAAATTACTAGTTAGTACAGTATTCCATTAGTAATAATTAATAGAAAAAAATAAAAGGGTATGCAGTGAATGTACATGTGACAAAAACGCACACGATACAACGAAAACTCCAGTTTATCAAAGACGGGGCTTTTATTCCTGTTTACATCTTGATGTCTTCTGAGGGTCTTCAACCAGAGGGGAACGATATCCATCCCCTCAAACAAGATCAAGAAGTCTTTTAAGTTCGCATCAACAAAGTGTTTGTCCGACACTATATCTCAATGATATTAATGATAACTTTTATGCATATGCACCTTTGTTGGTATGTCAGCATCCAGGCAAAATTGGGTCATTATGACTCACATTTTATGTTTTAATGATATCAGTCAAAGTTTAGGTATGACCTCATATCTCGAAAACTACAAGTGGTATAGGATCTTATGCTGATGCATCTTTCAAGGTAGATCAATTTGTATTGATGGTCAGCAACCAGAAAATAGTATGTCACTGTGAACTACATCTTACTTTCTAAAAGAATGCTAGTCATTCATTTGCTGCAGAAAAGCGGCAAATTGTCTTATCGTTTATCTATATTTTCGACTTGAGCGACTTCGGATGAAGTTTGGTGATATATTCTTATTCAAAGAAAACAAAAACATTTAGCCAAGTCCTTTAATTTCAGCTTCCACTACATAGACGATGTACTTTCTCTTAACAATCCCAAATTTAAGGAGTATTTCAGTAACATTACATGATATTCTAAATTTTCCCGATCAGCACTCGCAGGGCACAATTTCATCATGCCGCGTAAAAAAAATGTAAAACATGTAACATACTTATCACAGACACAAATTTCAAAAGTAATTTAACAAATACAACTTATTGTACAAGAACATACGACGATCTGAATTGCCCCTTAAAGAATCTCATTTACGGCTTAGAGTGCTCTCTTTGTGGACTAATATATGTAGGAGAAACCAAAGATAGGTTGAACAAACGTATGTGCGGATCAGATCTATCAGATCTATCCCAATTAGCTTGAGATTAAAGAAACAACTGAAACACCTACAATAGCTTCGTACCTAGATCTTTTATTGTATATTGATGAAGATGGACGTTAGAAATCTAAGCTTCATGACAAGCGTGATGATTTTATTTTCCCAATTGTGAACTTTCCCTTTCTTAGCAGCAATATACCTACCTCTCCAGTCTATGGAGTGTACATTTCACAGTTGATTCGTTACTGTCGAGCGTGTAGTTTGTACAGTGATTTTTTAATAGAGCAAAAACACTGTCCCAAAAGCTGCTTAGTCAGGGATTTGTTCAACCTATGTTAATTTCATCCCTTAAGAAATTCTATGGCCGTCACCATAACATCATTGAAAGATATGACGTGTCAGTATCTCAAATGAAAGTGGACATTTTGAGCTAGATTCACGTCTTCCCGGATTTGACTACCGACTTTGACATTTTCCTGGATTGACTCACTCACAGTGTGACGGGTGCAGTTAACAGAGCAGGACATGCTTACCCTTCCTGAACACCTGATGTCACTCTCAGTTTCACTGGAGTTCACAGTGTGAGTGCCTTTGTTTTGAATGTTGTGATTTCTGTTTCTGTGCTTTGTGTCTGTCTAACGTTATTGTTTTAAGTTGGCGCCATTGTTTTCTGTGTTCTCGTTTTGGCCATGTCTTTGGACTTCTATTTTTGTGGATTTCCCTTCTTTGTTTCTTTGGTATTCTACCGCCGTTGTTTCATACCACTGGGCCGATATCTTTGCTGGTGGACGATTCATCCCCGAGGATATCATCCGGTCAGTAGCTTAAGTTTACTTTAGCCATGAGAATAAAGAATCAAAAGGAACGTATACCGGCAGGGATAAAAAAAGGTCCCTTACCGATGAAGCTATGGACACAGGTTCATTGGGACAATTAGGTGTCCAAAGTCGTCAAATACCAACTTCGACTGATTCTCAGCAGTCAGTTTCAGATCAGTCGTTTACTTCTAACAGCTCTATCCCTAAAATTAAACCTTGTTCAGTAACATTATATGATATTCTAAATTTTCCCGATCAGCACTCGCAGGGCACAATTTCATCATGCCGCGTAAAAAAAATGTAAAACATGTAACATACTTATCACAGACACAAATTTCAAAAGTAATTTAACAAATACAACTTATTGTACAAGAACATACGACGATCTGAATTGCCCCTTAAAGAATCTCATTTACGGCTTAGAGTGCTCTCTTTGTGGACTAATATATGTAGGAGAAACCAAAGATAGGTTGAACAAACGTATGTGCGGACATAGATACGAGGTCAAGGACAACGAGGCCCGACATGTTTACGCACATTTCAACGAACCTGACCATTCCATTGTAAACATGAAAGTCAGGATTATCGAGAAAATATATCATAAAACAAATAATCCTACACTTAGTACACCTTATCGTCTACAAAGAGAGGAATACTGGATTAGCGAATTGAGGACCGCAATACCCTACGGTTGCAGTGACAATATAAAAAGTGTAGGTAATACATCAAGTCCAGGATGCAGTTCGGTGAATGTGATGAATATATTGAATTGAAGCCAACGAAGACCACGTAGTCATGAACATAGGCATTATACTGCCCCAAGTTTGCATGACATTTCAATTAATCCGTTCATGACCATTCCTTTAGGTATTCGTCACATTCGTACCAAACTGTATTCCTTGCTACTTTCAAAACTTCATTCCTTCTACAAAACATGTTTAGCATCATCCGTAACTGATAGCCATTCCCTAGAACACAAATTAACAGCGATTGTTTTGGATTTATCTAACCACCGACTGTTCAAGCCTGTCACCACATCCGCCAACAAACCTGATAACCGGACACTTATCAAAATTCAATTCACCAATAAAGGCTTGGACGCTGTAAATCTTGCCAACATTCTACACAGCAAAACAGTGACATCAAACATTCCTCCTTAATTTAATGATCAATCAGTTCCACTTATCTCATATTCCTATACTAAACCAATTGCAACATCCATTTTCAATTACAAACGGGTATTGCGTGACTTCCAAATTGATTACTTTAAAGCCAAACCACGTGATTGTGCTTGCTCCTCTTCCCTATTCAATTATAGTCCGGCTGGACACGTTTTAACTGGGGACCTTGATATCGTAGACAACCTGAAACTACGAGATATCTTCTCAAAAAGTCCCAAATTCCGTGAGCCCCAGCACATCAAATGGAAGTATAATTTCAAGATTTTGATGGATGCAGTTGAAGACTATGCTAGGAAGTTGGCAAAGAAAGAGAAAGAGGACGTTGAGACATTTTCCGACTGGATCAGGTCCATTAAGTCATTTATTGTAAATCGCATCCGGCGCTTAAAAACAACAATGAAATCCAGAAATCCCAGTATATTTGAAGATCCCCTTGTAGTAAGAACTCTTTCAAACCTCCATGAAAATTACGTCATTGTCCCTGCAGACAAAGCTTCTAACAACATACTGTTTGTGTGTAAGAAACACTATCTCGACTGCCTTGTGAAGGAGATGGGCATCGACAGTTCATCTGGAAATCCTACTTATACCCCTACTACAATATCGAGGGATGAGATTGTAAAAAATCAAACTTCAGTTTTAGCATCATTTGGCATAAAAGCCAATGATGAAAACAATCAACTCCCTTACATCTACTGGGTACCTAAACTACATAAGAATCCATACAAACAGAGATTCATTGCCGGGTCTTCCAGATGCACCACTAAACCTCTTTCACAGCTCCTCACTACTTTGTTGACCACAGTCAGAGATGGCCTGAAAAATTACTGTAATAAAGCTTACTCCACAAGCGGCGTGAATCAAATGTGGATTCTAAAAAATTCCAAAGATCTCCTATAACAGCTATCCTTAATCAGTCTTACCCATTGCCATAGCATTCAAACTTTTGACTTTTCTACTCTTTATACAACCCTTCCACACAACAACTGAAAACAGTAATTCCAGATTTAATACATTAATGTTTCTGCACTAAAAATGGAGAACGCAGATACACCTATTTAGGTATAGGGAAAGACCAGACATATTTTGTTAAAAACCACACTGATTCAAACAAGAAGTACACTGAGACTGACGTAATCAAAATGTTAGAATTTATGATCCACAATATTTTTGTCGAATTCGAAGGTCGTATTTTCCAACAGACAATAGGGATTCCTATGGGAACCAACTGTGCATCGCTTTTAGCTGACCTTTTCCTTTACCCGTACGAGGCCAAGTTTTTACAAGGGCTTATTCAAAGAAAACAAAAACATTTAGCCCAGTCCTTTAATTTCAGCTTCCGCTACATAGACGATGTACTTTCTCTTAATAATCCTAAATTTAAGGAGTATTTACATCAGATCTATCCCAATGAGCTTGAGATTAAAGACCTACAATAGCTTCGTACCTAGATCTTTTTATTGTATATTGACGAAGATGGACGTTTGAAATCTAAGCTATATGACAAGCGTGATGATTTTATTTTCCCAATTGTGAACTTTCCCTTTCCTAGCAGCAATATACCTACCTCTTCAGCCTATGGAGTGTACATTTCACAGTTGATTCGTTACTGTCGAGCGTGTAGTTTGTACAGTGATTTTTTTAACAGAGCAAAAACACTGTCCCAAAAGCTGCTTAGTCAGGGATTTGTTCAACCTATGTTAATTTCATCCCTCAAGAAATTCTATGGCCGTCACCATAACATCATTGAAAGATATGACGTGTCAGTATCTCAAATGAAAGTGGACATTTTGAGCTAGATTCACGTCTTCCCGGATTTGACTACCGACTTTTGACATTTTCCTGGATTGACTCACTCACAGTGTAACGGGTGTTGTTAACAGAGCAGGAGATGCTTACCCTTCCGGAGCACCTGATGTCACTCTCAGTTTCATTGGAGTTCACACTGTGAGTGCCTTTGTTTTGAATGTTGTGATTTCTGTTTCTGTGCTTTGTGTCTGTCTAACGTTATTGTTTTTAAGTCTAGCGCCATTGTTTTCTGTGTTCTCGTTTTGGCCATGTCTTTGGACTTCGATTTTTGTGGATTTCCCTCCTTTGTTCCTTCGGTATTCTACTGCCGTTGTTCCAAAGTGATGAACTCAATTAGTATATCATAGAGGATGGTGTACAAGACTCAGTATTTGGATTGATATTGTTTTGAAATGCCAGACATAGTAAAAAGACATGTTTGAAAATAATCAAGCCATGATCGTCATAAAATAGGTATTTTACATTTTGAAGACAGTGATAAATCTACTTTTAATATTTTGTTTTTGTTTTTTAACAATACATTTCATTGCAGATACAAAAAAAAAATGTATGTGCCGACGTGTATGGACTTTAAATCTAAGTGGCCTGAGTCATTTAAGATTTATAGTAAGGCGACAACAGAAACAGGTGATAAACTGAAACAGACAATTTGCAGATTTTGGGTGCTGCAGAATACTCTCCGACCAAGGTGATGAATCTAATAGTACATTAGTAGCTTACATATGTAAATCCTTTGGAATAAAACCTCTTACAGCCTCGCCGTATCACCCAAAAAGCAATGCTATGGTTGAAAAATTTAACCAGACTTTAAAGGCCTGATTAATAAAACAATTAAGGATAATTCTGAAGATTGGGATAGATATATAGATAAATGTCTAGTCGACTATGGAACATCAGTACATCAGTACATCAGTACATCATTCGACAAAATATTCTCCATTTTATGTTATGTACTTAAGACAAGCTGTACTTCCAAATGAGGTATTGGATAATTATGATGAAGCATCAGTGCATGGAATTCTTGTGATCAGGATGTGAGAGAAATTGTTGATAAGCTACAACGCACAAGGAAAGTTACTGACAAAAAAAACTTGTTAAATCTGCCCAAGGTCGGCAGAAATTGGCCTATGATCATCGTCATCGACTTGAAGACAAGCAATATAAAATGGGACAAAAGGTCTTATTAAAAATTTTCAACGTAAACCCTGGTATGGCAAAAGTAAGCCAGCGAAAATATCTTGGGCCTTATAAACTGAGAGAATATAAGGGGAAAGGTAATTAAGTGCTATGGAATGACAATATTAAGAAGAAGATAGGCCCACATAATCAGAAAAACTTAAAAACAATGGATATCTGAAGAATCCTCTTCATTAGATGCTACAGAAGATGAAACTGAAGCTGATGTAACTGAAGTTGATAAAATTTATTCTGATGACATCAATGAAGATGATGATCTTGATAATTTTGATGACAGGGTCGAAGATGATATTGACACGGGAAAACACAACGAATCGCCAAAAAAACAAGAAAACCAGGCAGCGTAGGAAAAGAAAGCGCCTTCAGACAGTGTGCATGAATATTTTGATTTATTCCATCATGTTCTGAGAGTTAACTATTAGTTCATCAGTTGAAAATATTCGCTGTAAAATAACATTTTTGCAGATAGTTAAGTTATTGTATTTGAAAATATAAAAAAAAACGTTATTATTATTTACGTTTTTAGAGGACTATTTTACCTATAAAAAATATCCATGTGAGAATATCTACTATTAAATTAATTCTAATGATATTTTTAACAAGTATAAAATATGTCCAACAATAATGGTTGGGCATATTTTACTAAAGGTGGACAAATAATACTAGTTAAAATTGTCCTCAGATTTAATTTCCTAGTAGATATTTTTACATGGACAATTTTTACTAGAAAAAAATTGTCCCAGGACAAATATTACTACCAGACATATTTCACATAAGCGTGGTCATTGGGAAGTTTTTTAGGCAATAATTTAGAGCTGAAATGCATTTAGATATAAAGTTTTTCAATTCTTGAAAGTCGTTTCAAATAGAATACGTTTTCATTTTAAATCTGTATAAATTTGTTTCTTTTCTAAAATTGCACTATTCTTAATGATTTCTTTGTAACGCCTATTGTCTATTTGCTCTTAAATTTTTCTGCCTTTCTTATTTTGTTTGGTCATCCGAGCAGAGTATACTTAGGTGAGGCTATATGAAGTGGATAAATACACTGACTAGTATGATAATTACTACCGTATGTAACAGCCATGCGTCTGTGTCGGTCGTTTATCTGAAAATGAAACCTGCTTGAATGTGTGTCGATGAAAATTTGGACAATTGAGACACGTTGACAGATCTATTTGATTGGTGATGATTTTTTTTTATAAATTTGATAAATTCATTAAAATAATTTCTTGAATTTTTCCATTTTTTTTCAAAAAAAAAAATGGTCTATTTTTTTTTTGTTTTGATTTGTTTCAATGTCATAAATAAAATGCTTTTTCTCAGTACTTCCTGTATCATTCGTACCCCGCCTGCCCAGTAGCAATCTCATTTATTTTATGAAATTCTGTCATTTAAAACAAAGTTGTTTCGTTTGATCACTCAAAAATCTATATAAGGCTAAATGGATTGTGGCTTTGCTTTAGGACGGGGTTGTTACGGCACATATTGTCGCCCCTGCACATATTGTCGCCGGCGACAATATGTGCAGACCTTATCGGCACATATTGTCGCCGGCGACAATATGTGCTGGACATTAACGGCACATATTGTCGCCGGCGACAATATGTGCCGGTTTTGTCAATGCCATTGTAACGTCATTCGGGGCGACAATATGTGCCGTATTTATCGGCACATATTGTCGTCACAAAAAATAATTAATTATAAAATATGCAAGATATATATACCTTTGAATCTTAAATTGTTCCATTGACATACTTACGCTTTTTAAACACTTGACTGAATGCACTGATCTTTTGAAAGCATACATTATGTCTGAAATTCACTGAATGGGATTTTTTTAAAGAGAGTTTAATGAGAACTTGCACCTGAGTAGGCTGAGCTTTTGTACATGCAGGCCTTTGCAAAGGACCTCCCGTACTCTATACTTTTTATGGTTACTACCAGAAATTCAAAATATTAAGAGTTCTCATATTAAGATGCTTCGCATTATATGCCATGTTACTTAATTAGCATATGAATCATTCTAGGAAATTTTGATTCAATTTTCTCCGGCTGATTGAGAACATAATATAAATAAGAGACAAAATTTGCCATGAGGTATGGGTAAAGCTCATTGTTGAAGGCCTCATGGCGACTTCAAGATGAAGAACAACAATAAAAGCGTTGTTCCATTGCTTATTACCATGTATTTGTAGAGACTTTGTCTCATTTGCATTTACTCCATATCCCTTCATTGTTAACAGAGTAAAATAAAGTTCAAACTCACTGTTTTGGCCATAATATTTAAAATAAGATGAATGTCAAACCTGCCTTAGTGACCACGTTTATTAAGTGACCTCCTGTCTTAGATTTATTTTCCTGTCTTAGATTTATTTTCTTGACAAGAAAGATTATAATATTTATTTTCATGTGAATAATTTTATGTGAATGACTTTTCTTTATCCCAAAGTAGTGATTTTCATATTGATTTTACCTGTATTAAGAGGCATCTGTCTCATTTGACCCTTTTCAGAGTACACGTGGGAGGTCACATAAGACAGGCTTGATGGTATTAGGGGACAATCATTTGATTTTAAGGGGATGGGGATGGGGGGGGGGGGGCTTGGGCGATTTTGTAAATAAATAATTTAATCTTGTTGTCAGTTGTCAGTGAAAATAAATATTATATTTTTTCTTGTCAAGAAAATAAATTTAATTTAATTTTGATTTGAAGAATTAATTTTGTATTGCAAATACAAATAAACAATTTTATATGACATTTGGTGAAAATACTAGTAATCAATTGGTTTGAAATTTTCATGTAATTAAATAAATATTCCAGGCAAAATCTCCTAAGCCTCCCCCTGAAAATCAAATGGTCGTCCCTTATTATAGCGACAGATGACACTTTTTTAAAAATAAAATATGAAACGTATATGTTATGTGCAAAGTCGTCATAAATACACAAAATAACAACGACCGAGTTTGTTTCCAATGAAGATTTGTATTATCTTGTTAATAGGTAAGCCAAAACCTAGGTTATGTTTTTAGCCCACTGCTTCGAAGGACAAATCTTCTTTTCTAAAACCAGTGAAACAGATGTAATAAAACCATCCGTCAACCAACAAGGGCATTGTTGCTAAAAATGAAACATACGGGGAATAGTAAATTCAAAAACATTTACAGATACATAAAAGGTTAAAGAGGTCAATATGACAAGATCTACTTCGCTACAGTAAACAAGTAAACAATTATTCTGCCGGAGTAATTGCCATTTTTGTCGATATTTCACATTTTTACCCCTTTTTAGCTCATCTGGTTCAATTCAAAAATTGTCTCTGGCTTGTCCGCACCCCATCCAAGGTGGTCGCTAGCGGTAAACATAGTTTAACGTAGGGACCCTATTGGAAATGAATTCAAAGATCTTCTCCTCTGAAACTAAATGGCCAATTGGAACCAAACTTGGTTACAATGGTCCTTGGGTGTTCCTCTTGGGTTTGTAATTTTTATGTTTGTACCTTATCCAAGATGGCAGCCAGCAGGAAATATATTTGTATTATAGGGCCCTATGGAAAATACATTCAAAGATCTTATGTTCTGAAACAATTGGAACAAAACTTGGTCACAAGATTCCTTGTTTGGTCCTCTTCAAAGTTTGTGATTTTTATGTTCGTACCTTATCCAAGATGGCTGCCAGTGCGAACATAGCACCCTTTGGGAAATGCATTCAAAGATCTTCTCTGAAACTAGTAAGCCAATGGGAACCAAACTTGGTCGCAATACTCCTTGGGTAGTCCTCTTCAGGCAGTGGGGAACATAGTTGAAGATAGAGACCCTATGGGAAATGCATTCAGAGATCTTCTCCTGAAAATACCAAACGAATTGGAATCAAACTTGGCCATAATAGTCCTTCTTTGGTCCCCTTCAAAATTTGTGATTTTTATGTTTTTACCTCATTCCAGAAGACCGCCAGTATGGAACATAGTTTAACATAGGACCCTATGGGAAATGCATTTAAAGATCTTATTTTCTGAAACTGGTTGAATAATTTCTGTTAAATTAAAACAATATATTCATAGGGTGACCCTCTTCAAATTTTATGTTCGTTTCTCATCCAAGATACCTGCCAGCGAGGAACATAGTTTTAACATAGGATATTGTTTAGCATAGGAAAAAGGTGAGCGATCCAGACTCTTGAAAGTCTCTTGTTTGGTTAATATTATATGCAATTTTTCGCTGAATGTATTTAACAGAAACTGAAAATAATTTAATTTTGAATGTAATACATTTTCTGATTGGTTAAAAAGTTTAGGTTTATTTCCACTGTTGCCATTGTCTCAACAATTATTTCACGGTCGTCACTATGATTGGACAGATCGTTACAATGTTTCTATTTCACAATATATAGATATTTCTCCAGTTAGAACGGTAAACGGAGATATAAGTACATTGGTATAGGTAGAGAACAAGCATACTGTTTGTGAAATATGAATCCGAATCTGAGAAAAAAATATACAGAGGAGGACGTGATTAAAATGAAAGAGTCTCTGATCGAGAATATCTTTGTCCAGTTTTTAATGCTGGTTTTTAAAAAGAATATTGGAATTTCAATGGTCAAACTGTGCACCTCTTTCAGCCGATCTGTTTCTCCACTCTTATAAAGCTGAATTCATCGAAGGGCTTCTTAAAAATAGGGATAAAAAACTAACAAAATCCTTTAACTGCAGCTTCCTTTATATATTTGTCAATAAACAACCCTCGCTTATGTGATTTTCTTCATCTTATGCACCCGAAAGAGCTCGAAATTCAGGATACTACAGACACTGCCACACCGGCCTCATTCCTTGACTTTCATCTTGAAATTGACAACAGAGGTAGGCTACAAACTAAGGCTGTATATGATACACGCGAGGACTTCACTTTTAAAATTAGTCAACTTCCCTTTTCTTTGTAGCAACATTCCAACAGAACCTGCATATGAAGCTCATTCAAGCTCAAGAGCATGTGGTCGATACAGTGACTTTCTTGATAGAGCCCGGTTGCTCACAAATAGGCTACTTAAACAAGGGTATGCTACCCTTAACTTGAAGTCATCAATGTCGACACCACGATCTTGTGGACTGCTATGGGATATAAGATGACAACATATCTATCCCTTCAACAGCTCAAGAGTGCAGCTGATCTCGCCCATGGTTTTAAATTGGGTCCGTGTTGCTTATCTGTATATGTGTCTCTATTTTGCTCTACTGTTCCGTACTTGTGTGATGTATTTGCATCTGTGTTTCCGATGTTGCCATTGTCTTTGGATTATTATTATTTTAGTCTGACAGTTCGGTTCTCACTTACTTCACAAATGCGAATAGTCATCTTTTAGTAGACCAAGAATTTATAACCGAGCTGACAGACAACGACTATGACAATACATCGGCAAACGAATACCGAGGCAAGAATGAGGAAAGGGGAAATTCTAAAATCATAAATCCAAAATCACGGCAATTCACAGCAACACAAATTGAGACAGTATGACAAAGACAAAACAAATAAACAAAAAAGAACAAGAACGTCACAAAACTAAATCATCAGGTGCTCCGGAAGCATGATCTGCTCCACGCGTGGAGCAGATCAAGCTTACCCTTCCGGAGCACCTGATGATACCTCAGTTTTTATAGGTGTTAACACTGCTAGTGCTTTAGATTTGTGACGTTTTCGTTCTTTGTTGTTTATTTGTTTTGTGTGTGTCATACAGGACTGAGTCAATTTCGACAAATGAAACTGATAGAACTAAATATACGGACATAAACATGAAATCACAAGAGACTACTAGCAGTTAACTGACATGCCAGCTCCAGACCCATTACCAACTGACAAATTAAGTTATGTACCCTCAGTATACACATCCATCAAGATCCCTACCTGTGAGGAGTTTAGCATAATGATTTCATGTATATACCGGAATACATAAACCGTGTATTAGAGAAGATGTTGAACATGTGAAAAGCAAAGTGACATACTAAGTCGTGGCCACGAGAAAGCTATGTCGTGGCCACGAGATACTATCTTGTTCCTATGACATACTAAGTCGTGGCCACGAGATAGCTATGTCGTGGCCGCGAGTTACTATCTCGTTCCCACGACATACTAAGTCTTGGCCACGAGATAGCTATCTCGTTCCCACGACTTACTAAGTCGTGGCCATGAGATAGCTATGTCGTCCCCACGAGATACTATCTCGTTCCCACGACATACTAACTCGTGGCCACGAGATAATAAGTCGTGGCCACTAGATACTAAGTCGTGGCCACGAGATAGCGATGTCGTGGCCACGAGATAGCTATGTCGTGGCCACGAGACACTAAGTCGTGGCCACGACATACTAAGTCGTGGCCACGAGATACTACCTCGTTCCCACGACATACTATGTCGTGGCCACGAGATACTATCTCGTTCCCACGACATAATAAGTCGTGGCCACGAGATAGCTATAAGTATCTCGTGG
>MJUU01025615.1:25087-41398 GCA_002080025.1 Modiolus philippinarum
TAGTATCTCGTGGCCACGACATAGCTATCTCGTGGCCATTACTTAGTATGTCGTGACCACGAGATAGAAAAAAAATTTCACATGTCCCCTCCATGCTTCCGTACACAACTACATGTGGTGAAGTTACCAAAAACTAAGTTTCATTAAATCCTGCTTTGTAGTTTCAGAGGGAATGTGCTGATGAACTCTGTGTCGGACAGACGGATGACATGGCAGAAAGTGGGGGGGGGTACATACTTATCAAGGGTCACTGCTATTTTAGCTGAAAGCTAAAGCCAATATCAATTCAAGCAAGCAAAATGATACCCGAAGATAAGACACATGGGGAAACATGCATTTTGTATAACTATTTAGAGTGTTGTTATTGATCAATTCAATGAAAGTCAAGAAAAAATTATCAAGCAAATTGGCCTTCTTTGCATTCTAGCAGATGATACGGAAAGATTTATAATAGGACGAAAGACTCATGTTCACCGATATCAATGCTGTCTTTGTCAAGCTCCTTCTATGCATTTCTTCATAGTTCTTTCAGTGAACAAAAATGTATATTATTCAGTTCAATCTATCTATCTACCAATTTTATAACAGTTGATATCTATGTCCTTAGCTGATCTTGGCCTTCCATTTAGATCATATTTAGTTATTTGTTCTCTATGAGTTTTTAAACATGTTTGGTATATGGTCTTCCAAATGTTTTGATTTGAACTGCACTGAAAAGACATAAGTTGTCGAAATGACCATATGCAGAAAATAACTTAACAGTAATTTCGGTATTTAGTTATCTGGATAAGTTGTACAGAAAAAAAAGAATTTTGCAAAAATTGCCATGCAACATGCAACCGAAATGATCAGAAGCCGAGGGTACATCATAGTTTATATAACCAAGAAGTTTCACCGGTGATGTTCAATGCTTCTTGTAATAAAAGATCTTGAATCAACACAACTTTTGATTTTTAAATAGAGTTAAATTTCCCAACACCCACTTTTTGGGTTTTCCTATTTTGATAACTTTCCCATCATTTTTCCCATTTCCCAATTTTTTTACCACTTTTTCCAAGTTTTCAAAACCGTGTCGCTCCCCTCATACATGGACTTGAATTTCTAGACTTAAAACTTTACCACGTATGAGCAGTAAGATCATGCTTACCTGCCTGGAGCCCTTGATGGTCCAAGATTTATGTGGTATTTAACACTGCTAGGTATTTGTGACGTTGTTCTAATTTCTTTGCTTAATCTGTGTTTTTTCTATATTGTTTATTTTTTTTTATTCCCGCACTAGGGAATCAAAGTTCAGGTATACTATTGTTGTCGCTGTCCGTCCATCACGCATTTTTTTTTTGCGACTTGAACTCTTCCATGTTGGGATTTAGGAATTTGATTTAGCTGAATAAGTATTGGCAATGCATACAATCGCTTTCGGGATAGATGAAAAACAATATACAAAAAGGCTCAAATTTCATTTTTATATGACATAAATTCCTCCCACATTTTCACTTTTCTTGCAGAATTGTGCATGTAGTCTGCAGATGCGCAATACGCTTTTGTAATTTCGATAACGGTCCCAATTTAAGGAAATTTCCGGAAAGTGTCTAACACTTATGATCTTTCTTAATTTTTGCATACAATCACGACTTTTTACAAGTTTTTGGTACAAGAATTAAATAATTGTGAACACAAAGGTTTTTTTCAAATTGGTTTAAAATTTTGGTAAATTTCCAGAAACAGTTATTTTATACGTCTATAGAGTAGAACAAAACTTTACTTAGTTCTTACAAGTATTTGAGTTTGTATGCACTGATGAAACATTTATCAATTTACTTTTTCAATGATGGTCATCAGATTTGCTTTGCTAACATTTAGAGTATTCCTAAGCAGTATAGCTTATTTATGACAATTTTTTAGCCGAATTGCGTCGAAGTCGAACTCAGCTTATAATTTGATGAATGGTGTCTGGGCGTCCGGGCGTGCGGGCGTCAACTTTTGGTTTCCGCATGATATCTTGAAGTCGAAATGGAACTTGGCATAGATATGACTTATGATCAGAGGACGAACCCTATCGATTTTTAGGTTTATGTGACAAAGGTCAAGGTCACAACTTCTAAAAATGTAACAAAAAATTACAATCAGAAGTAAAGCCTAAAAGCACATGTTTGGTATTATTTGGATAACAAAAAAAAAAAAAATAGCTAAAAAGTTCTATTGTTCATACAAAAGTTCTCTTTACATTGCCAGAACATGTTCAATTCATCTATTACTTCCGTACATCAACACACTTTTTTGGATACATTTTGTATCATTAACTTAAAAATAAAAAAATATATTGAAAAGTCAAAATTAAAAAAGGGAGGTAATAAATGTTCAATATTTCTAAAAGTCGTCTGCAATATCCAGTTTAAATAAAATTTTATATGGAAAAAAATACCTTTGGGTATTCTGATTTTTAGTAAATTTCCTGAAACTCAATTTCAGCAACATGAATTGCCTAGATGATAAGGGACACCCTGCTCAATTTTTTTTTAATGGTGGTCTGAAATGGGTTGTAATGGGCAGTGGAGCTTTCAGTTGCCATGGAAACCAAACCAGAACACTGAATTATTCTGCTACATATTTTTCTTCAGAATTTCAGAAACATGTATAACTAGATTATAAGAACCCTTGCCAAAATATTTCTATTGAAAGGGGGACTTGAAATGTTTTGATTGCAACAATACGTATTAATTACCGATACCTGGATTATAAGGGGAACTCCTGCCCAAATTCTTTTTAATAGTAGTCTGAAATGGGTTGTAATGGATAGTGGAGTTTTCAGTTGCCCTGGAAACCAAACCATAACACCTAATTTTTTAAAAAAAGTATTCTGCTACATATTTTTCTTCACAATATAAAATAGATTATAAAAGGAACCCCTGCCAATATTTTTGTTTTCGAAAGGGGGACTCGCAATGTTTCGATTTCAGCAATACGTATTGCCTTTATTATAAGGGGAAACCCTGCCCAAATTGTTTTGAATTGTAGTCTGAAATGGGTTGTAATGAATAGTGGAGCTTTCAATTGCCATGGAAACCAAACCAGAACACTGAATCTTTGAAAATAAATATTTTGCTTCATTTTTTTCCTCATAGTTTCCGAAATATCACTCAAATGTTTAGAAAATAAGAGGCTCTCAAGAGCCTGTATCGCTCACCTGGACCATGACCAATACATAACTTCAAATCAACTTATATGTTAAAGGGTCACATTTTCAAACTATGTAAATAAACATTTATGTTATATGATCCAACTTTAATTTAACTTTTTTCCCTATTGCATGCCAACTTGGATAAGGGATGGATCTGCAGGACACAATTTTAAAGAAAATAAGTATTGTGCCAAAAAGTGCATTTCCAACTGGCCAAATGGTTTTAAAGAAGAAGATCTTTGAATGTACTCCTATATTAAACTATGTTTCCCATTGGTAGCCAATTTGCATGAGGTGCAGAATTGAAGGACATCTGTTTTGAAGGGGACCATCTAAGATACATTGTGACTAGCCAAGTTGTTTTTGATAAAAAATTCTTTGTATGCTCTTTCCATACAGTCGAGTAATAAATTAAGTTCCCCGCAGATGGCCATGTTGGATGACATTTAGGCATAAAAGTCACAATACATATATATATTATAGTCAGCACCTCATAAGCATCATTAATGCCAAGTTTTGTTCAAATCCATTCAGTGGTTTTCAATGTTAATTCATCAACTGCTCACTAAAGGTTTTATTTACTAATATTTTAAACATTAAGCAGTCAATGAAGCTGATAAACTAATTCAACATTCATGTCAGCAGAGGTCATAGTGATAACACACTAGGAACCCTGTACTTCACACAATATGTTTATATAGGAAAATCATTACAACATGAAATAAGGTAAAGATCAATAAAGTATTTATGCAAAAAATTGCAGAAATTTGCACAAAAACACTGTTTTTTCTCTAAATTATATAAGAAATAATTTTTTAAATAAAGTGATAGTAGGGAATTTCTCTACAGCTTAAAAGAGAAAAGTTAACCAAAGAAGATTTGAACAAAGAATTTAAAGGGAAATAACCCTTAACCATATGGCATGAGGGGGGGGGATTGGTGAAAAACGGCCAATAAATCATACACAGGCCTTTGGATTTTCTTCAAAATTTCAGAGTATGTAGATCTTGATATGCTGAACATTTTTTTTAATTTACACTTTACCTCTATCTATTTCAGTTTTTGAAATAAAAAATAAAAAATCCGCAAATTTTGAAAAATTTACGGAAAAAGGGCTATAACTCTCAGACAGGTTTTCCGATTTTCTTCAAAATTGCAGAGCAGATAGATTTCGGCATTCTGAACAATTTTTACCCAAGTCAGATTTTAGATATCTGCAAAGGTTTTAAAGTTATTTGCCAAAAACAACAATTTACCCCTATGTTCTATTTTTAGTAACATCAGCCATGTTGTTTGGTTTTCAGACTCCTCGGATATAATTTTGAAAGAACATACCCTGGTGATGATCCAGGCCAAGTTTGGTTTAAATTGGCCCAGTAGTTTCAGAGGAGAAGATTTTTGAAAAAAGTTTACGACGGACGACGGACGACGGACGGACGGACGACGGACGCCAAGTGATGGCAAAAGCTCACCCTGGCATAGCCAGGTGAGCTAAAAAAGTATTCGGCTACATACTTTAACCATTTCAGCAATATTCGAAAATTAAATTTTAAGGGGAACCCCTGCCCAAATTTTTTTTTGGAAAGTTACTTGGAATTGTTTTACTTCATGCAGCTAACAGCAATATGCATCACCTCAATCATAACCCCTGCCAAATTTTTTAACCAAGTTGCGACAAAGTCAAACATCCTGCAAAATGTACATTATAAGGCTCCGATTGAAGTAAAAGAATTAATATGCTTATGTACAACTGTATATTTGCATATTTAATGATGTACTGATTAAAATAACAAATATTCGTAACTCGGCTTTCGCACCTTTGGTACGTTTTCTGATTTTTGAAAACCTGTCTTACTTGCGCAAATGTGAAACCTGTGTTAGTTGTAAACCACAATTATGAGCGATGATTAGGGAACAATCATTTGATTTTGAAATAGGGTTATTAGAAGGAGACTTAAGTCCGAACTATTTTTTCTCGATGAAATTTTGATCCTGGATATTTTTTAAGTGCGCTTGCGCGAGCACATTTTATTTTCAAACTGTTCCCTTATTTTATCTGAACTTTTGGGATCCCGGCTATTTTTAGTCCCTAAATTTGTCCCGATTTTTTTTCTTAGTACAATGAATCCTTGATTTTTTAAACCCTCTCCATAAAAATCAAATATTTTCCCTTATATCCTAAATTGAATCAAGAGCAGTAAATCATTCGTTACTAATTTTTTATCTTTATACCTGATGTATTCCACTTACATTATCCGTTACATTCATGTATGATGCTTCTTTTGCCCCTTGCTAGACTTTGAGTTGTTTGTACGCATTTCCAACAGGATTCAATTCTTATATGATTTGCATAATAGGAAATACGCTGATATGATTGGTTGAATTTACTTCCGGTTGCAATTTCTGAAGTCGTTTATTTTTCGATAGACGACGTTGACCGAACTAAGTTCACCTTATAAATTCATACGCCGAGTGAATCAAATAGAACATTGGTATCATAAAAGTAAGAATTTATTTACTATCATCAAATTAAAAGAATTATAAGGATTAAACACCGTTTGAAAGGAATTTATAGGAGTATAAACGGGACCAAGTCACTCACAAACATATCATAAAAGTCCTTCGGACTTCGGTCTTTAATCCTATATTAAACATCACTTGGTCATCACCTCATAACGAACATTTATGCAAAGTTTCAGTACATCCATTCATCGGTTTTGTATACATTTCCAATAATTTCAGCTAATGCAATACAATTTCAATTATTTCAGCTAATGCTAGTGCTGCTTTCAATGTGCTTTGTTTTGCTTATATAATTTATCTGTAATTGTGTGCATGTGCTATGTTTTTATGTTTGTATGTGTTTGTTATTTTATTAATATATATCAGTCGGTGAAAGAGACCATTTTGGGCACATGTTGTATTGTTGTATTGTATAAAGCTTATCCGACTTTAAATAAAGATTACTTACTTACTTACTTCAATACTAAACTTAGTTTCCAGCTGGCAGCAATTTGAACAAATTTTCGTCACCAAATTAACCCCACTTGTTTAGCATATTATAAGAACCACTACCATTTTTTAATCTCTAGAAGAAAATCTTTGTATGCAATTCCCATTGCAATAACTTTGAATTAGAGAAAGGCGCCAGTTTGATTTGTGTATTTAGATCCCCGTAGAAGACCTTTACTAAATGACAAAAAGTTACGGTGGACGCAATTTGATTGCAACAATTCGCCCTGACCTTATAGAGGTTGATTTCTCAGAATAACAATATCATAATTAGAATACATCGAAATGAAGATTTAATTATGGATAGAAAAGCACTACACTAAAGATGGTTATCGGGAAAACCTTAAACCTTGATTTGCCGTGAATGAGATTCGAGCTTAATTTTGAGAACTGAAACCTTAAAACAACAGTTTCGTGGAATGATCAATTAGGAACAATTAAACGTACAAAGATAAAGAGTATGGAATTTGAAAGAAAGCCTAGAAATTTATGGGTAGCGGGTTGAATGATTCAGTAAAAGCATAAAGCGAAATAAAAACAACATTGGTAAAAAAAAACATACAGGTTTGGGTAAGGAAGTAGGAGTAAAGCTAATTCGAGATAGGATATAGATTTAAGTTTTTTTAAGCGTCCCCACAGTAAAGCTAATTCGAGATAGGACATAGATTTAAGTTTTTCTAAGCGTCCCCACATTCCCTTACAGTTCCACTCTTTTCTATGACATTCTTAATTCGCGAAACTTACAGATATAGCTTATTTTTTTGTAAACTCTAAGTAGCTTCATTTGATACCATTCAATATTTTTGTTTGTACTTCCAGTTTTTCACATACGTAGCATGCATGAGATTTTATGTTTCAACTACTAACATTTTAAAATTTCTCTTCCAATCTCAGTTTCCACGACAACACAAACTATTTTATTCCTAAAGACTCAGCATCAGTGAAGTACACTTACTACTTAAACATTGTTGTAATGTAATATCAAGTACAAGTTCTTTTAAAACTGGCGACAATATGTGCCGAAAATGTACTGCACATATTGTCGCCGGCGACAATATGTGTAGGCGACAATATGTGCAGGGCGACAATATGTGCCGATACGTCTGCACATATTGTCGCCATTGTCGCCGGCGACAATATGTGCAGGGGCGACAATATGTGCCGTAACATATGTTACATATTATCGTCATGGGGAATGTTGGTAGTGATTAAACAATATCTTAAATGTTTTTTTTCAATATTTATCATTTTTGTGATAGATATGTTTGGAAAATTTGCGGTTTACTTTGCTTATGTTCATGACGACAACTGAGATCCCTTTTTGTTTTCTTGATAACGTATTCTCTTATTTTTCATATTTGCACAGGACATACCTTTCACATTTGGACGGAATGAAACTATGGGGACGACTGAAGTTGACGATATACATCTTAATAATTTTTTAAATATGATTTTAAACCTTTTGACATGCGCCATGTTGTTGTTCATTTTTTTGTGCTTGGTCTTTGATATGTCAAAAAAAAGGGAAAATTTGAACCCCAGAAGCATGGAGTTAAATCTACTTCGTTTCAGCCGGACCATTTTGACCGACATGTAAATTATGTTTATTTATATACTTGAATTCCAACATGCAACTAATCTTTTATTTGTAAATTTTGTAATTTCATTGTTCTCATATTCAGAAAGTGTGCTGAATACGGTTGGGAGGCGCCTTTACTTTACCTATTTGCAATTTTAAACACGTTAGGGGTCTTACATAAGGCTTTTATATTCATTTATGGTTTTTTTTTGCGTAAACACTCGAAAATCCGAAGCAGATAAAGAAGTTACAAAGCTGACATGTATTTATAGCCGGCTTTTATTCATAGTCGTTTAATGTTTTTGATAACTGTTCATACTTCATGTGTCCTTGATGATATCGTGAAATTTTAATCTTATTCTGAACCTTAAAAATCATTTATGTTTAAGTCTTATAATCACTCTACAGTGAAAGATCTGCAAAAATCAATAATTTTGAATTCTGAGACCTCTTTTTTAAATCCGTCTCATTTGTGGCATTATTGGCAACAGCGTCACCGCCCCTCGCCTATCTATACTATGTATATGTTATCGGGCTCTTGACAGCAATATATCGTAAAATATCAACCCGCTAGCCAGAATATGAAGCAAAGGGGCAAGTGAGCGTAGCAAACGAGCCCCAAGCTTCATATTCTAGCGAGCGGAATGATATTTTACAATACATCAGCTGTCAAAAGCCCGATTACTTGTTTATCATCCTTTATTTTGCATTTTAGATTTGTAATTATTGAACTGAATTTTGAAATTCTCCCAAAGTTGCGGGAAATTCGACAAACATGCCATTCTCGCCTTTTCAGCAATTTTCAGCTTAAAAACATGTTTTGTAGTTTTTTTTTAATTTATTGGCAAAGGTTTGCTCACTGGGTGAATAATTTGAACGAAATTCTCTAAATAATATCGATTTTGAATTTTGCCGCACCCTTTGGTTGTTACGACATTCTATCGTTGCTTGGAGCTTTTATGACGTCATAATGTGAAAACGTCAAAGCTCTGCAGGATATATCAACGACCTAGTTTCTTCAATTTTTCTGACATCTAGTTTATCTATTTGTGTAATCATGATTCTGTTCTGAATACCTAATCGGAAAGAGCAAATGCAATAGATGTTTATTGTTACAAATTTGGTTTCGTTTGAAACCTTTAAAAAAAGTTGTTGCCTTTGAAACTTTGGGAGAATCCCTTGATATATCCAGGTCAACCTCTGATATATCCGGGTCAACCAGATACGGCTTTTGCTGAAAGGCTCTGCAGGCTGATATAACCATGGGGAAGGATGATAAATAAAAATATCGCTTTCGACAATCAGATGATTTTTCCTGTTATTTTCAAGCGAGAATATTTAATAAATGTATGAAATGTAGGTCATCAGGGCAGATCGGATTCGAGAGACAAAATAAGGAGGATAATAGGGACAATCTACAATGGCTTGAAATTACAATTACTATGCTACAATCTGCCAAAGAACTACACAGGAAAAAAAACAAATAAGGCAAAAGACAAAGGCTAACAACGATAGGAACTAGGGACAGTAATATATAAAGCAGAAAGGATTCAATATTTCTCGATCACAAATGCAATCCCATAATGTATTTATATGAATAGTCGTCTGAAATGCGACTATCCCTGTCAATAGGAAGTTAGACTTGGCTTTATATTTTTATATATATGCGTCTACATCAGCCCATTTATGTTAGATATGCAAAGTTGTGCCGACATATTTTGATTGTTTCTCTCAATAACACCAACCTTCGCTATTTTGATATTTGAGATTACACCGTCTCTACTTGGTTTTGGGCCCTCTCTGCTATCTAGGTTATTAAAAAATATGTCTTTTCCAAACTGGTTTATGCCTGTTTGTACATTGAATCTGGGGTTGTTACAAAGTGCATAGGAGCTCAGAGCAACCAGCTATGATAAAGTATCGCATAAAACTGATAAAACTGAGAGAATGTTTTCATTTTCACTTCGGGCTTTTCACATATACCATCATAGCAAGTTTTCAACGACAGACTCGCATAGAACTGTGTTGCTCACCTGGCAACTGGTGAAGTAAGATTCCACTTCAGGGCCGTATCTAATGTCATGGCAATTTTATTCACATGATTGGTAGAACCGTCTTGCTCTTATACCTAAATATAAACTTGATGTAAAGAGCGGTAATTGAAAAAAAAACCTACAAGATCAAATGTTAAACTAAGATGTGCAGTTTGAATTGATGATCAGACGAAATATCATACATTTAGTTTATGACCTTTTCTACAATACCAAGTTAATATCAACACGACGTATGAATCTATTTTAAAGAACTCACAGTTACAATTAAATATTAAAAGTATTGGCAGAATATCGTCACCATTTGTTATACGATTAAAAAAATATGCCATAAGCACAAAAGTACAACAAATGCTCTAGCTGGTTAGCTATGAATATTTTACCTGTGTTGTCACTCAAACTGGTCTTCCAGTTCCGTATGTCGATTTCTACACTATCACTTCCTGTATTTGACCCATGTTCACACGTCCATGTTCCACTGACAGCTGCTGTACTTGCTATGTTGATTAAAACGGATGTAATATTTGTTTGGAGGTCTTGGATCATATTTTGGCCTTTACATGAACCCTCCAATTTCCCAGATATTCTGATCGGCGGTCTGCAATAATACCCGCCAGAGTATGCATTCGGTCCTTTTATTTTCACTTCGTTTTTGAGATTGTCAACAAAACATATCAAACGAATAGAGGTACTATTGAATTCAGGCTTAAGACATACATTCTGAGCATATATTACACCTGCAAATGTAAGAATGCTCAGTTTTAATTCGCAAAGGTACATACATTGATATGGTGAAAAAATAGCTTAAGTGCTCTAAATCGTCCATCTTATTGAAAGAAGAAGTGAAAACACTTAGTAACTTACTTACTTTCTGATTTGCACCTTCGTAGAGATGAAATCTGATCAGTATTGATCGAGGCCACAAAAATGGAACTCAAATAATTCACCAAGCTGTAGAGGATCGAATCAAATGTGACAGCAAACTGGCCTAGTAACGAAGGGACGAATTCTTTAAACATTTGTTTTGATAATAATACAAATTGTTTAGATTTAATCATCTGTAAATAGCCAGTTGTTCAGTATATCAGTACTAGCTCAAAAATTGACGTTTACAAATTGTATAAAATTTACGATTACTTGCTTTATGCTCAGCTCTTTGCTTTTGTAAATTCTTATAAATTATTTGTTTTCTAATATTTGACTTAATACGAACTGAAGAAATTCATAGCATCTAAGTGACCAATTTGTGTCCTCAATTGAAATGTAAATTTGGTTATTTTTAATTTGTCTTCACCATTTGAAGGTGAATTACGAGCCCCGGCAATGTCTTCTAGTTCTACAATGTTCTACAATATAGATAGTCGAAACTTGTAAAATGTACAAAATATTATTATTTTCCAAGTGTAAACCTATTTTTAGCAGATTTTGGTGTTACGGTTTATTTCTAAAGAATATTCGTTAAACATCAGCTCTAAAAAACGTGTCATATTAAAAATATACAAATTAGTTGCTTTTTCCTGTAGTATGTAGAGTTGTAGAAATTACCATTGAAATGTCCTTTACTCAAAGTTACTGAAATTTCGGTAATTTTGTCACTTTGATCCATCTTTAGTTTTTGACAGTTTTCCAATTTCTTGCAAAAGAAGTGTTATAACGACAAAAATATAAATTTAGTGTCCTTTTTATATGTAGTGATATGTAAAAAGTTAAATTATTTGATAATTAAATTACCAAACAATATCCAATACAATAGAATCCTTTTTATCTCCATATCAAACTTCATTGTTCCGATGATCCTATATAGTATTAGAAATAATAAAGAAAAAACATTATGCAGTATAAAGCAGTTTGAATTGTTTTTCTTATGAATTTATTATTAACAAAATCCGCTTATTCAAGCTAACAGTTGATAGTGATTTGCCAAATAAACTATGAAGTGGAATCAAACACAAATACGACGAGATTGAACAAGCTATATTTTTTTCAAAAATTACTGTAAGTAGAATTTTTAGGAAGTAACATTGATAAAAATATAACTTTTTTTTTATTAAGAAATGCAATATTTGACATGAAGCCGAACCACTCTGACAGGTTTTATTATGTAAATTATGTAAACAGACAATGTTTCGTCTTAAAAAAAAGCATTATAATATGTAACAATATATAGAGCTTAAAAATATATAAAATAACTCATTATTAGATAAGACACAAAACGGATGGTACTGTCTGTATATTGTTTGATGCATTGAATTCAATAGCAGATTTATGCTCTTTATTTTTCTTAGATATGGTGTACTTGTACATGAGATAATATCTCATGTGTACACTTTGTTCAATTACTATTATCTAAATTTATGTAAATTCTAAAACCGAAGGATTAACCCCCTCCATCGTAGTTTTGTCCTTAGCTATATTTGATATTACTGATTATTCGGATTTCGTTTAGTTTTATGCATTTTAAATATTTTTGAAATTATGGATTTCCTAGTTGAGTTTTAGTGCTGCTGGTGAGGAATAAATTTCCGAAATGGCCATACAGCTCATTGGAATTATTGCAGATGGAATTAACACATGTGTTATGGTCTCATGTTCATTTACTCCATATCCTTTCGCAAAATTGTTTAGAGGATTTTTTACTTCTTTTTGGCGCCTTTTTATTGTTGTTCTTATAGTCTCTAAATAAATCAACTTGCGACGGAAATATTGCAAGAAAAACACTTTTCTATTTAGCATGAACGCAGATTTATTTAAATTCAGTAGTCGTCTTTAATATAGAAAATTCTTGATTGTTTAACAATTGCGTTTTTTTTTCATACAAATGGGTTTCCTTGTCACATTCAATTTGAAAAAAAAAAATTGCTCGTGAAAATTGTCCATGAAAAATGTCCGAGCCGAAAATAGCATATAATACACAACTTAACATTGTAGTTATCATTCTTGTGTTTTTTGGGGTTAAGGTTGGATAAAACAAAATGAAGAAGCGACGCTCGTAAAGTCAATTTTGTAAATTTTAAAGTCATAAATGGCGAAAATCCGAGATACATGAAAACTGGTTTAGTATTCCAACAGGTCGATATGTGCAGCTTTATTGGAATCAAGAGAGATACACAGAAGAATCGAGTCCTACGAACTGCCTGTGGTTTTTGGTTAATGTATCGGGTCAACAATGCTATGACTAATTTTGAATTAGAATATGTGTTACTTCCTTCAATCGAGTAGAACCATGTTGTGCCATCTACGGAAACAATGTCTACACCTTAATTGCCATATGTTTTCCTTATTGTATTTTTGACAATATAGAATGTTATTTAGCTATCACACTTAAAGCTCAAACTGCCTATTCAGTTCTACCATTGATTTTTTTTCTCAAATTTGGTGACAAAGTAGTTTGTGACTTGGAAGAAAATTTTCGGCGAAAAAAATGGGGGGTCACCGACTTAATTTTGTCGCCATGGTAACTCAAAGTTGGCAGTCTTTCCACGATTATTGTTATCGTTCACACTTTCTTTAAATGAATGCTATTTCTTTATTTTGAAACCTAGAATCAAAATTCTTTTTTCTGGTAAAAATATAGATCAATACGTGTCCAATTAAAATTAAAAACTTTTATTTGTACATGTATGACTCTGGGGTGTTAAGAACTAACAATTTTCTGATTCCCGCCAAAAATTATTCGCAAGATCTGAATAAAGTTATCCGTATAACAAAAATTTGACCGATAATCAGGTCATAACTAAATCTACCAGTATTCTTTACATTGATATGAAAAAAATCATATGTCACCGAACTCAAAAAAAAAGTTATAAGCATTTTAGTCTCCTTTTTATGGTTTGTTTGCCAGAATTACGTCGTCCGCCTTTAGAAAGATGAATCTAACGTCATAGTACAGATTTCCCGCTAAAAGTTCCGTTGAACAGTTGAACGAAGCAAACATTTTTCTAGGCGTCAAAACATTCCATATATAATGTCAACCTGTAATATGTGTTCATCCTATAAAGATCTAAAATCAATAAATATATGTTTATCAAAGTGTAAAGAAGTGCATTACTTTTTATTATTATATAGATAACGGTGAAAGATTGACATTTCCCAGTGAAAGAAAAGTGATAATTAACTGTGAAATTATTTTCCATAATTTCACTCAAGGAGGTGACGTCACAATAGACGTTGTCAACGTTATTGTTAGTTAAACGTCGGAGTGGATTAATTTTGAAAACGTAGTTCATGAAATAAATCATTTATGCAACCATCAAATATGCATGAAGATCTATATAATAAAAACTATAACTAATCCTCGATTCTTATTATCGAAAATATTCAACTCATGATCGAAAAACGCTGTAATTCACTCATGCGCTCCGCGCATTCGTGAATTACTGCGTTATTCGATCATTCGTTGAATATTTTGCGATAATCAGAATCTTGGATTAGTTATAGTATAAATAATCAGGCCTTGACGGAAAGTTTGTATTTCAGTATGTGCTTTCTTGAAAAAAAAACAAAAAAACTTTTAATGAATCGATTCTAGATGCATAAAATGGAACTGAAATGGGTCAAAGACACAAATGGTCGGGTTCCGTTTTGGTGCTATAGGAGAAGTTGATTTCACAAAATAGGTACCCATCCACCTCCCCCCCCCCCCCCCCCTCCCGCTTGCCCGACATTCACCATTATGCTACTATAAACCCAGATTTGCACTCATTGCAACTGGGCCAAAATATATAATTATTGAAAAATCAACACCCTGGTAAGAAATATATCCGATGGAGTTTCTATGGACATTTTATATCCGACATTGCTTGGTTTGGTGTGTTTCACACTAGGTTTAACTGCTGTTTTCCGTCGTAAATATACTAAAAACTATCTTCCAGATGATCATATTAAAATAATGACCCGTTCAAGACAACACTAGTAAAAAAGATATCATGATTGCAAAAACATGACCCATATTTCTGCGGCACACTCATAACCCCGCCCCCCTTCCAATACATGTTGTAGGTGATAGATGTATTGGAAAGACAAAATATTTTTTTAAGGTTAGCTGTAACACTGCAAACAAAATGTTTTAATTTTACCTCATCTCGTTAGCTGTAACACTGTAGATAAAATGTTTTAATTTTACCCCATCCCCTCCAAGTCAGGTGTTCTCAGTCTGAAATCCGGTGGTGTTTATACAATAGAAAATGATCTCTCGTTTAGAAAAGATAAAAATGTCCATTGCAACGGGTAAGTCGTTGTCAGGGTCTGATAAAAGTTACTTATAACATGAAAATTTCTCCTCTGCTATGTTCATGTGACGTATCTTGATGTTGACAAATGATATTTTTTAATTTGTTTGATATTTCTTGTATATTTTCTAATGAAAAATGAGATTTATCGGAATAAACATGATTCCAAAGAGTTTTGGATCTAGGAATTTCTTTAGGACGAAAATATCTAGGAAAAATATACTTTGCAATTAAATATTCATCGATTCATTTGCAAATTTTGGACTGGGTACATGCAGGGGTTTTGACGAAATAAAGTATACAAAGCGACCGTTTATACCTCGCAACCATCAAGGTAACATAAACAACATCGATTCTTACTCACTAAGCACGTGGGGTTTTGAATGAGTTTTAACTGAAGGCATGCCCATTTCCATAATTGAACCAATGAAATCTAGTGTTGATGATTAAGCTGATGATCGTGGGTATAAAAGGAAAATGGTGCTGTTTCGAAAAGATATAATTTTGCCTAGTAACATAGGATTAGATTTGGATCTTAGCGTTTCTTATGCAAGATCGTTACTAAATTGACCTATAAATAAAGTATGTTAAAAAATCTATCTGTACATATAATCTTGTCTGGGTACATGCATTTTAACGCCCTATAGCAATTGATTTTGACCAGTGTGTCCAGTCGATATTTTCATCACGACAGTAAATTATGTAAGGAATTCGCATATTACCTCTTCTTCTGTGCAAGTTTAATCACTTTTTAACTACAAAGTAAAGATCTGGGAATTGAATGACGTTTTCACTATATATTGTATTTGTTTATTTCTTTTGAAATCTTGACATTTTATTGATTGTTTATTCGTCGCCATGCTGTTAATTTGTTCCGAAAAAGTTATGAGACACAGAAGAGTTTTTCTAGAAGGGAGATAATTTTATACCACAAGATTTCCCGCTGTTCTGAGTCTCGTGGACTCACAACACCTGACTTGGGAAGATGATTTTACTGCAGCTGTATTTAGAGGCAATATGTTATTGTTTTAAATTGTATAAAGTATTTAGTAGACACCAACAAAAAAAAATTGGTTTTAGTTGTACTGAGGATACTAAACTAACACGAGGAGACGAGTTTAGATTTTAACTGTACTGAAGAAGCAAATTGATTTTCAAAGTCACCAAGTGAAAAATGCAAAGTCTTTTATAGCTAACACCATTCTTTGCTGCTTCATTGTCCAGATATAATAGAAGGCTGTTTAAGCTTTGTAATTATACAGT
>MJUU01025615.1:46351-94576 GCA_002080025.1 Modiolus philippinarum
ATTATTTCATTCACAAGTTATCAGTCGGAAACCCTAAAATTCGCAAAATTTCAAAGTTTCAAGGGGCATAATTCCAGAACCCCTTAGACCTCTGAACCCAAAATCGAACTTGGCCTGAGTTTTATGGTAAAGAAGTTACATACCAAGTTTGAAGACCTTATGTTATTTCGTTCACAATTTATCAGTCGGAAACCTTCGGGGGACGGACGGACGGACGGACGGACACACGGACGGACGGACAGACGGACGGACACACGACTTGGGGTATCACATAATACCTCGCCACTACGTGTGGCGGGGTATCAAAATGGATGTGATATCGTTTTCTACATCTCTTAGCTATAAGTACTGTTAGTTTTTTTAACATTGGAGTAAACTGTGGTCTCACAAAAATTTAATCACCTCTCGTTAATGAAGACACTATTTATTTCATTTTATTTTCATTGCAAAGTCACATATATGTGTTAAGTGTGCAATTTAACTTGTTCTAACCATACACAAGTATATAAATACAATTTAGACCATGCCTGTGCTCTCCCAGTCAATCATTTATGAGATATGCATGCTAAATGGATTTTAAAAAAAAAATCATTGTTTGACAATAATCAAACTAAAAATAAAAATAATGATTATTTTAAAACATTTTAATTTATATTATGTGTTAGAGAAATCATATCTTAATTGTTCCCCAGAATTAAAAACAGAAAAGTATTCTCTTGTTTGCAATAGAGCAATTTGTGGTCAAAACTTACATTTAACTAACTGCAAACTAACTGCGCTTGATCTTGTGAATTTGGCCCTTAACATGTGTTGATAATGCTATCAGTGACAATGAGATTTTTTAAAAAGATTTTTGGAGATTATAAAATTTTTCATTTATATGACAAATGCTTCATAATATTGCAGATAATGTCGTTAATATTAAAATGATATGCACAAAGAATATGATTATTTCCTGTAATCGAAAACGTTAAACAGTATCCCTGTAATGCTTGTTAAATTAAGTATTTACAGTACTGTATTCGTAAGATCTCCACACGCCGATTTTTCATACACCAAATTTCACTTATTAATCGTTACACGAAACAAAAAAAAATAATATAATAGTGAAATCAAAGAGGGACATGAAGCACATTTTAATTTTTTTTATTTCAAGATGCAAAAGCAAAATTTTTCGATGGTTTTTAGGGGAAATGTTAAGATTTCCTTTTTTTTTTACATTAACACTAATTCGTCAAATGTTCAATATTCAAGAAAGGATATGTCAAGACTAGACATCCATGTAGCGTTGCCCGACAATTAGCAATAAATTCCACCCAAACTTCACGAAAAAGACCAATTAGTCTACTATTTGAGTGTCAATATTGAATTTAATGGTCAATGAAAGGATATGGAGTAAATGCACGTGATACAGTCTCTGCAAATACCTGGTAGAAAAACAAGCAAAGGAACAACGCTTTTATTGTTGTTCTTCATCTTGAAGTCACCATGAGGCATTCAACAATGAGCTTTTGCTTATACCTCATAGTAAATTCAAGACGGCCCCTAGCACTGGTTTGAGCGGTATTCTTTGCTAATTGTCAAGCAACGCTACATACATGTCTTCATTGGTCATGGGTGCGGGATTGTCATCAAACATTAATTAAACTGGCAAAGTGATCTTACAATCACTGTCATCCTTTGCCCGACAAAAGCACTAGTGTCTTTAGCTGGACGACGATTACAACATATAGACAAACACAGGGCACTCATCAAGTCGAATGTAAGAAAACTTGGCGTTATTGAATACTGAGACGTGGACATTTAAAACAGGTGGTCAGGATTAAATTTCAAAATTACAAAAATAAATGCCAAAATTTGAAAGTATGAACAGTATATCCATATGAGAAATTAAGTCCACAAATGTGTATTTAAATACGAAATTATGATATAATTCATGAAACAGTATTATCTTAAACACAAATTTTGCTTGTTTTGATCATAGACAAAAAACATGTCAATTACAGCAAAAATAAGTTTTGTTGATGCAAGAGTATATATTACCCTACATAGTTATAGTTTGTACTTATTGAAAAGAATATACAATGAATTTTGAATTTATGCTACTCATCGATAATATAAGCCGAAAGAAAAGAAATTAAAATAAAATTGTTAGTTGTTTGTTGTTTCGTTTATCTTTTATTTTCATTTTTTGATCAGGCCCACATAAGTGTCGAAACACCTTTCTTTTTTCCTGTCATTCCATTCCTTTTAGATTTATCAAAGTGGGAGTTTAAGCTTTATTGTTTTGGTTAAATGTTTATATGATCCACAGGTATTTTGTACTCCGATGAAAATTTAAGATCATAGAAAATGACGAATTCGAGCCTTTGTCGATTTTCTATGAACTTACCTTCAGTTTTAGATGCTGAACTTTATTTAGCATTAAACGAAAGCCATTTGTTTTTTTTTAAATATCACAAGAACTGCAGTAGTGAGAAAGAAAACTAATGTATCCTGTATATCAGCTCTTCATGTATATAAAATGTAATCACATTATTATATAAATACATATTTTTTGGCAGTACAACAGTGTGATATTACAAAAAATATTTTTATTGTAACTGTACATGTTAAATGAAAGCATCAAATTTTTATAAATAATATACACATAGATAATGTAGAAAACCATTTAACACCTCAATTAACAAAGCAAATTTTAGCTTGTAATCTTGCAATCTTGTTCATTAATAGACATTGGGTGCAAATTATAATTAATTTTACCAGGTGTAATCGGAACACATATACATTTATATACTAAATTATTACATGTAGCGTAAAGCGTTTGATCATAATCAAATTCTTGATATTACCAAAAAAAAAAAGAAAAAAAAAAAGAAAAAAACCGCATGGTGCACAGTCTGCTTAGAAAAAATTGTTACTTGTGGTTGTCTACTCCTATTACCCGTATGTTTTAATTCTTAGGATAGTATCATTTATCTTGAATGACAAGTTAAACCAAAAAAAAAAAAAGCAAAGCAAACATTCTTTTTTTATTCCATTATCGTCATTGTCTGTAGTTTTAATTTCGGGAAAATAAGATAAAAAAATGGGATTGTATCTTAGAATTTCTCTGATAATAGGAGAAACCCCCATATGGAATACGTTTTAAACTGTAAAATAAATACGTATGCCCTAATACATGCACAAGATTTGGATCAGTATGGAATTTGACAGATGTGTAAAAATACCGAAGTGTGTAAAAGTGGTTTTGCAGTGCGTTTACATGGTTTTATTCTCAGGTTTATAATTCAATACTGTCAAAAATATTATACTATACTTATATGCATAAAGAATAAAATTATTCATTTTGTGAATTTTAGACAATTTAAGTATTTTGAATATTTCCTGTCGTCGAAAACATAAAAGATTATTCCTGTTAAGCCTGTAAATAAGCTATTTACAGTAGTGTATGCATAAAATGACAACTCAATATGCCGATTTTTCATACACCAAATTTCTCTTTTTAATCGTTAATGATTAAAATATGCATTTTATAGTAAAATCAGAGAAGGACATGATAAACGTTTTTTATTTTTTTTATTTCAAGATTCAAAAAAAAAAAAAAAAAAAAAAAAAAAAAAAATCCATGGTTTCAGGGGAAATGTTAACATTTTGAATTACGGTCGTCACCACGATTTGACAGACCATAACAATGTTTCTGTTTTACAAATGAGAACAGATATTTTTGGGAAGATCCGGAGTTTGTTACCGGACTGACTTACACCGACTGTGACAAAACCAGACTTTTCACTGGCAGTGTGACAGGTGCCACGCGTGCAGCAGATCATGCTTATCCTTCCGGAGCACCTGATGATACCTCAGTTTTTATAGGGGTTCACACTGCTAGTGCTTTAGTTTTGTGGCTTTCTTGTTTATTTGTTTTGTCTTTGTCATACTGTCTCAATTCGCGTTGCTGTGAATTGCCGTGATATTGGATTTATGATTTTAGAATTTCCCCTTTCCTTTTCTTGCTTCGGTATTCGTTTGCCGATGTATGAGCTATTGTAAGTGATCGGTTATTGTAAAATTGAAATGTTCAATATTCAAGAAAGCATATGTCAATACTAGAAATGTTTTTAAGCAAAAATACAAAGCCATGGATGTGTCATTGTTCGACAGTTAGCAATGAATTCCTCTCAAACCGTTGCTTGAACTTACTATGAGGTTTGTCCAAACTAATCGTTGAAGGCCTCATGGTGACTTCAAGATGAAGAACAACAATAAAAGCGTTGTTTAATTTTTTTGTTTAACCATGTTTTTGTAGAGACTTTGTGTCATGTGCATTTACTCCATACCCCTTCATTCCTTGGCATATGACCATTAAAATATTATCTGTCGAATCGTTGTGAAAATTCAGTATTCAAAAATTAACATATCAAGACTAAGAATGTTTTGCAAACAGGAATACAAATACTTTGTATATAATCATTTACATATCATCCGTCGAAAAGTTGTGCATTGTCTTTTACCTGAAATTTAATGAAAAAGGAAGTTTAAGCATTTAAATCGAATATAGACAGGAAATTCCGAATGTCACCTTAACTGTTTTTTTTTTCATAATATATATCGGCAGAAGATCAGTAGGATATCCTTTATCGTTATCTAAAGACCAACTATTGTTGATATATTGAATTTAATAGCGGTCCCTAAGGCTATTCACCAGCCCAATCGTCAGACTTGTCTGACATGAAAAATTTACCTTGCGTTTTATTAAAATTTACTGCTTTATCATATTCAAAAACCTTTAAAGTACTATGGCTTCATTCCGTGTATGGCATTCGGTAGATGTCCTTGGTACTGGATTTGGCCTCCTATTTCGATCTTTTTGGAAATTAGTACTTTTTTGCCTACTTTGGGATTATGGCTTTCCATATTATTTGATTCTAATGCTGCTGATGAGAGGTTACTCCTTGAAACACGTGTACAGCATAACGAAATTTACTGTATTTTAGGCAACTTCGGTATTTTTGTATTTTTATACCCCCCGCAAACGAAGTTCAGGGGGTATATAGGAATCACTTTGTCTGTCCGTCTGTCTGTCTGTGATAGCAAACAATTTTTCGTAACAATTTTCTCAGTAACTACGCGTCACTGCAACTTGAAATTTTGTATGCAAGTTTGACATGATGTCCCATACTGCAAGCATGGATTTCATGATTGCCGGAATCTACTTCCTGTTTACCGACTTAGCAAATTTTTGAGATCTTTTGTCAATCGTAAGAACTTTTCCTTACAGTTTTCTCAGTAACTTCTCATCAATACAACTTGAAATTTTGTATGCAAATGTGACATGATGTACCATACTGCAAGTATCGATTTCAGGATTGCCGGACATCTACCTCCTGTTTACCGACTTAGTAAATTTTTGAAATCTTTTGTCAATCGTAAGAATTTTTCGTAACAGTTTTCTCAGTAACTTCTCATCATTGCAACTTGAAATTTTGTATGCAAGTTTGACATGATGTCCCATACAAGTAGTGATTTCAGGATTGCCAGACATCTTCTTCATGTTTATCGACTTAGTTAATTTTCGAAATCTTTTGTCAATTGTAAGAACTTTCCGTAACAGTTTTCTCAGTAACTACTCATCATTGCATCTTGAAATTTCGCATGCAAATTTGACATGATGTAACATACTGCAAGTATCGATTTCAGGATTGCTCTACATCTACTTCTTGTTTACCGACTTAGTTAATTTTCGAGATCTTTTGTCAATTGTAAGAACTTTTCATAACAGTTTTCGCAGTAATTACTCATCACTGCAACTTGAAATTTTGTATGCAAATTTGACCTGATGTCCAATACCGCAAGTAGTAATTTCAGGATTGCCATACATCTACTTCCTGTTTACCGACTTAGTTAATTTTTTTCGAAATCTTTTTTCAATTGTGAGAACTTTTCGTAACAGTTTTCTCAGTTACTACTCATCACTGCAACTTGAAATTTTGTATGCATATTTGACCTGATGTCCAATACCGCAAGTAGTAATTTCAGGATTGCCATACATCTACTTCTTGTTTACCGACTAAGTAAATTTTCGAGATCTTTTGTCAGTCTTAAGAATTTTTCGTAAGTTTTCTCAGTAACTACTCATCATTGCAACTTGAAATTTCGCATGCAAATTTGACATGATGTAACATACTGCAAGTATCGATTTCAGGATTGCTGGACATCTACTTGTTGTTTACCGACTTAGTTAATTTTTGAGATCTTTTGTCAATTGTAAGAACTTTTCATAACAGTTTTCTCAGTAATAACTAATCACTGCAACTTGAAATTTTGTATGCAAATTTGACCTGATGTCCAATACCGCAAGTAGTAATTTCAGGATTGCCATACATCTACTTCCTGTTTACCGACTTAGTTAATTTTTTCGAAATCTTTTTTCAATTGTGAGAACTTTTCGTAACAGTTTTCTAGTTACTACTCATCACTGCAACTTGAAATTTTGTATGCAAATTTGACATGATGTCCAATACCGCAAGTAGTAATTTCAGGATTGCCATACATCTACTTCTTGTTTACCGACTTAGTTAATTTTTTTCGAAATCTCTTTTCAATTGTGAGAACTTTTCGTAACAGTTTTCTCAGTTACTACTCATCACTGCAACTTGAAATTTTGTATGCAAGTTGAGAATGATGTCCTATACGTAGCGATTTCAGGATTGCCAGATATCTACTTCCTGTTTACCGATTTAGTTAATTTTTGAGATCTTTGTCCGTCTAAGAAACTTTTCGTAACTTTTATCTCAGTAAATACTCATCACTGCAACTTGAAATTTTGTATGCAAGTTTAGAATGATTTCCTATACCGCAAATGGCTATTTCAGGATTGCCAGACTTCTACTTCCTGTTTACCGACTTAGTTAATTTTCGAGACCTTTTTATGCAAATCTCTCAAAATTTTAAGTACACAATGGAATTGTGCAATTATAGCTTTTTTGAGACAAATTATATTGGAAATTTTCTACTCCTATGCGGAGTGGGGTATCATTTTGTGGCCCTCCAGGCCGGGGTATCTATTTGTGGCCCTACAGGCCACAATACCTCTAGTTAAGCCCACAAATGAGTATTAATATACCAAATTGAGATATAATTCATGTTCTATTGATATATAACACATAAATTTTGCTTGTTTCGATCACAGAAAAAAAAACATGTCAATTAAGGAGGCTCTCTCCTGAAGTAGTTTATATCAAGGATTTCTTGAAATCTATTCAAATTGATTAAGCATTGAAGACTAAATGAAATGGTACAAAGAAATATATAGGTCCATGTGCTTTTAACAGAGATAGAAGACATTAAAAATCTGGCAGGAAATGGATTTCTCTGGATTTTCCATAAGTTTAACATCAGGAGTATTTTTGTCTAAAAGTTAGGAAGTATATCAAGATTTTGATGAAAACTTGTCAGGTGTCTTAATTTGTCCTGTAGAAGACATTCATGAAATAAAAAAATAGGGGTCCGTGTACAAAATTCATCAAGCCATTGGACTGGAGAAAACCAGAGGAGTTCCAAAATCTGACAAAAATTTAAAAAAGTGATGAGAGAGCCACCTTAAAGCAAAAAAAAAAGTTTAAATGATTCAGGAGTATATATTACTTATAATGGCTAGAATTTGTACTTTAAAAAAAAAAATGCAATGAATTTTGAATTCATACTACCCATCGATAATAAAAGTCGGAAAAAAAAATTAAGTAAAATAAAATTGACCAGTTGTTTGTTGTTTTGTTTCGTTTATCTTTTATATTTATTTTTAATTGATCAGGCCCACATAAGTGTCGAAATTCTTTTCTGTTTTCCAGTCATTCCACTTCTGTCGGATTGGTGATGAATTTATTTATTTTTTTACTAAATGATTATGGGAAAGAAAACCACAGGTATTTCGTGCTCGGATAAAAATTTCAGATAATAGAAAATGATTAATTCGAGTCGTTTTCCATTATCTACGAACTTACCTTCCTTTCAAGATGCTGAAGTTTGTTTTCCATAAAACGAAAGACGTTCCTTCTTTATATCACAAAAACTGCAGTAGAATACAGAATGAACGGTATCAGTGCTGTCTCCTGTATATCAGCACTTCATGTATATAAAATGTTATCACATTATATATTTTTTTTCTTTTTTGGCAGTACAGTAATGTGATATTATTCAAAATATATTTTTATTGTAACATGTTTAATGATACCATCAAATTTTTATGAATAATATACACATAGATGGTGTAGAAATCATTTTACACCTCAATTAACAAAGCACATTTCGGCTTGTAATCTTGTAATCTTGTCCACTATTAGACAGTGGGGTTTAATTATAATTAATTCTAATCGGAAGGCATATAATTTTGAATACTACATTATATGTAGCGTAAAGCGTTTAATCGACAATCAAATCCATTATATAACAATACAACTGCATGAAGCACAGTCAGCTATAACAAAATAATCTATTATTTATTGTTGTCTACTCCTGACATCCGTATGTTTTAATGCTTAAGATAGTATCATTTCTCTTGAACCTTTAGTTAAACCTAAGAAAAAAAATCATTTATTTGTTACTGTTAATTTATTTTCTGCATATGCACATTTTCACAGATCAAATCAAAATATTTGGAAGTCCATTAACCGACAAAAAATGTAAACGCTGACAGAGAACAAATAACCAAAAGGATCAAAATAGAAAAGCCAGATTCGGCTAAGGACAGAGCTATGCATGAGGGAGATACTCCTTAGTTAAAAAAATGCAAAGTTCAATAAAATCGGATTTCGGGTCAGTATCGAAGTACTGACTACTGGGTTGGTGAATACCCTCGGGGACTAACAATTCACCAGCAAAGGCATCAGCCCAGTGGTAATAAACAACAAAATATCGAGGTTACTGTTAATGTTTTTTGTGCATATGCGCATTTCGACAACTTGTGTCTCATCAGTGCAATTCAAATCAAAATATAAGTACATTAACCGAAAAACGTGTAAAGGCTGATAGAAAACAAATAACCAAAAGGATCCAAATAGATAAGCCAAACGAATGTTGATATCATAGTCCTTTTTATTTTTTTTTTAAATTGTCAATTAGAAACATTTCCTTTAAGGATCTCTTACCTTTTTCAGCATTGTCCTTTAAAAAATGCCAAAAATTCCTCCACTATATCGATCCAGATGATCACTAACAGGGATCTTTCTGAAGCAGAGCTGTCTAATGTGTTGAAGATGCATTCACACTCATTCTGGCAGTGCATTGCAGGTGTGAAAAAATATATTTTCTTACAGTTACTACATTCAGTATAATTATACTAAGTTTTTTATGTTTGCACGTCATATTCGAATTTTAATAAATAATTGCACTGGATTTCGTTTTTTTTTTGTTCATTAGCGGTATAATTAGATATAATTACACGTGCCATTGCATTAATTTACGTCACATTCTCTGTCAACATATGTATTAAATTTTTCGCGAGATAACCGTTTTGAATTTTTCGGTTGTCTCTTTGAATTACAGTTTTGCTAGTTTTTTCATTACCTGTAATATTTAACGAAAGGATATGGAGTAAATGAATATGAGATCGTAACACATATGTTAACTCCAACTGGACCCAGATCACTAATTGACCTTTTGAACTTATACACACAAAAATAGTGCTTAATTCGGTCAACCACTCCGCAGGCTTGGAAGGTGTACTATTTACTGATAACTGAATGAATGGAAATAATAATTGGTGTTTTGGAATAATGACTTACTGCAAAAACCTAATGTAGATTTTCAAGCTAATGGAATAAAGATGTGTCTTCCAATATGGACCCAGATCACTAATTGACCATTTGAACTGATACACACAAAAATAGTGCTTAATTCGGTCAACCACTCCGCAGGCTTGAAAGGTGTACTATTTACTGAAAACATAATGAATGGAAATAATAATTGGTGTTTTGGAATAAAGTCTTACTGCAAAAAACTCAATACATGTAGATTTTCAAGCTAATGGAATAAAAATGTGTCTGAAAATTTTCAACTTTATTGGAAGATGCCCATTCAGGAATATTTTGGTATCGACGCGGGGATTATTTTCATAGTTTTTGGGGTTTGATAAATCCCGGAAAATCCAGACTGACATGCCACCCCGAAAATTTAATGGAAGGTACTCAACTCAATTCCGCTCGTTTCGAGGGGTAACACATGTACCAACGAAATAAGGAAATGGTTGGAATAACTCAAAATGTTACTATTGAAGCCTATGGAAAATTAATTGGTGTTCTGTGCCCAACTTATGCAGTACTTAATTTAGCACTTCGGTATATAGTTATTTATTAGCATGACATCTATCTCCAGACACCATTGGAAACAACATGATTACCAGTTGCTCGAAATGAGGTCAGTTTTACAATATTAGCCATAATTGGTCAAAACAATGTGAAATGACATCTGCAAATATTATTTTTTACTAATATTCAAATATTCTGCCATTTCGAATGTTTGAAAATGTAAATTGTCAAAATTATTTTACTCGGAGTTTGGGGAGGGATAGAAATTTGTTTCATGTGCATCATTGTTTATTCGATAGAAAATGCAAAATCAGGAATGTTGCAAGATTGGCAAAGATTTGTGCATAAAAAAATTGTAAATATCACTCATAATTAGAGGTGTCACGCTTATGTGACAACGCTTTGTGCATCCAACCAGGAAACTAATTTTGAGCCATATATTGTAAACAGAGAGTGCCAATTTTGTACTGAACATGAATGAACCATACTAGTTCTCAGCCTGACTATTTTAAGGTGAAAATTTAAGGAGTATATTCCCTTCACAAAGTGTACATACTAAGCGCATTGACACCCGCCCCCTTCCCATTTTGTGCACCAAAAGTAAACCTAAGGCAACACCTTTGTCTGTACTATTATCACAAACATCTTAATTGATTTTAGGAATGAAACATAATAATTGAACAAAGGAAATTAACATTTGTTAATGCACATGATCTAGATAGTACATTTGAAGCCATTTCTTTGAACATTTTTGGGTTAATTCAAGAAAATAAGATGCACACAATACATCATACATGTTATAAGGGAGACATCTTGCAAAGATTCACCAATAATTTCAAAGTACCCTATACAATGACCAAGTTCTTGAAAACTCATGAAAAAAAAACAATAATAACAGAACAGATATGCAGCCTACATACTGGTATACAGAAAGTATATGCAGAAAGTAAATTCACAGTAACTTCGGTATTTAGTTATTTATACACCGAAATACATATGTAATGACATACATGCATACATACATAAATACCGACATACAAACTAACATACATATCAACATGCATCGATTCACACCAACATACATACATGCTGACATACATGTACATACCAACATGCATACTGACATACATGTACATACCATCATACGTACTGACATACATGTACATACCAACATACATACTGACACACATGTACCAACATACACGCATGCTTATACTGACATACATATTGACATGCATACTTATACCGACATACATTCATACATGCATGCGTATACATATATGCATGTGCATACATACTGACATACCTGCATACATAAATTCATACATGTACATACTAACAGGCATACATATATACATTCATACATACATGCATACATACACATACAGACAATCATACATACACGCATACCGACATACAAATATAGATAATAACAAGTATTTTTTATTTTTATTTATTATAAATCTGTTTTCTTTGCATGCAACATCTATTCGAAGGCTTTCAGTTTCCAAGGTCTTTTTTTCTAAGGAAATGCTTGGTTACCATGCCTAAATTTGTGTGTTTTTTCTTTCACTCTTCATAATTGTAACATGTAGCTTTCGGATGAATGTTTTCAACATTAACTGATGACGTCATAATGCTATGACATCACAATATATATGACGTCATCAAATACACTGTCAAAGAATTGACTGTGCTTTCATACCAAAAGGGTTGGTTAAACTGAAGTAGCTGTAAAACAGTTAAAACTAGTTGGATTTTGACAAATGAGCCCATTTGATAATTGGTATGCTCTATGCTACATTATCAAAGCAATAAAAAATAATTTTACACAAAAGAAAAGAGCTTAATTGTGAAAATAAAGCTGAATTTTGCAAAAATGAACTATAGATTGGGACAATTTTCATAGAAAAAAATCATGTTTCATACAGATTTCATGGAAAAAAGAGATGAAAAAGGAAAGTTTATTGCTTCATTTAGGATTATTTTTAATTTAGATTGAAGTAAAAGGTTCAGAATAGTGGTCAGATAGGCATATTTAAGTTATTGAGAAATATGTAATATTCTTCATTTTCTTGCGATATTTACTGCAGTATGTTGCACTATTTCCTTTATTTTTGTACAGATTTGGATAAAATTTGACAGAATTGCTCGGGAAAACCTACAGAATTGAATAATACTGGAAAAGAAGGAATATTCAACTTTCGGTCTTCCAATATGGACCCAGATCACTAATTGACCTTTTGAACTGATGCACACAAAAATAGTGCTTAATTCGGTAAACCACTCCGCAGGCTTGGAAGGTGTACTATTTACTGAAAACTGAATGAATGGAAATAATAATTGGTGTTTTGGAATAAAGTCTTACTGCAAAAAAACTCAATACATGTAGATTTTCAAGCTAATGGAATAAAAATGCGTGTGAAAATTTTCAACTTTATTGGAAGATGCCCATTCAGGAATATTTTGGTATCGACGTGGGGATTATTTTTATAAATTAGGGGTTTGATAAATCCCGGAAAATCCAGACTGACATGCCACCTCGAAAATTTACTGGAAGGTACCCCACTCAATTCCGCTCGTTTTGAGGGGTAACACATGTACCAACGAAATATAGAAATGGGTGGAATAAATCAAAATGTTACTATTGGAGCCTATGGAAAATTAATTGGTGTTCTGTGCCCAACTACAATAATTTTAATCTATAATTTTAAAAAATGTTTAAAATGCTTAAAACCAAACACAATCCGAATAACCATTAATATCAAATATAGCTAAGGACAAAACTACGATGGAGAGAGTTAATCCTTCGGTTTAGAATTTGCATAAATTTAGATAATAGTAATTGAACAAAGTGTACACATGAGATATTATCTCATGTACAAGTACACCATATCTAAGAAAAATAAAGAGCATACATCTATACCACGGGGAATTGTTTTACCAACTCCACAATGCAATAAAAGACAAACTTCTGATTTAAATATTTTACGAAAGGATATGGAGTAAATGAACATAAGATCGTAACACATATGTTAACTCTAACTGCAATAATTTTAATGAGCTGTATTGCCATTTGGGAAATTGATTCATCATCAGCAGCACTAGAACCAAAACAATGGAAATCCATAATTCCAAAAATATTTAAAATGCTTAAAACCAAACGAAATCCGAATAACCATTAATATCAAATATAGCTAAGGACAAAACTACGAAGGAGGGAGTTAATCCTTCGATTTAGAATTTGCATAAATTTAGATAATAGTAATTGAACAAAGTGTACACATGAGATATTATCTCATGTACAAGTACACCATATCTAAGAAAAATAAAGAGTATACTTCTCTACCACGGGGAATTGTTTTACCAACTCCACACTGCAATAAAAGACAAACTCCTGATTTAAATATTTTACGAAAGGATATGGAGTAAATGAACATGAGATCGCAACACATATATTAACTCCAACTGCAATAATTTTAATGAGCTGTATGGTCATTTCGGAAATTGATTCCTCATCAGCAGCACTAGAACCCAAACAAAGGAAATCCATAATTTCAAAAAATGTAAGTCTGATTTCGTAAGAGCCCGGGCATTCTAATCACACCAGCGACCACTTTGTATTATGAAAATCTTTTTTTGAATTGTTTGTCGAATATTTTTTTTCTAGGTCAAGTAGGAAAATATGTTCCGGGCCAGTACAAGCAATCTACAATATTATACATTTGTCGTGTTTTCTGTGTGATTGCAATTTTTCATAACTTTACAACGAAATTGATCGAAAACAAACAACGAACGTTTTAAACCAATTATACGCAAACACTTTGCCTCAGCAATATTTTAATTAAAATACGTAAATCATTTATAAAGGCATAAACTCTGGAAAAGGAGTTTCTGACTATCAATCTATCATTTCGATATTAGAAATTGCTATTTTGGAAACTTGGAGATCCCTTTACTTATACGATGTCATTATTTCTTGGTAAGATTTCGCATGCCATAAAACTGGTTTAACCCATGATTTCTTTTTAAATGGGGACCTAGGTGGCCGAGTGGTTAAGTAGTTCTACTACCTATTCAACTACTGTAGTCTATCACCATCGCGCTGTGAGTTCGCAAAGCGACTAAAATCATAAGCGATGAGGTATGTCAGTTACCTGCCCAAGGTCGGTGGTTCTCTCCGGGTACTCGGGCTTCCCCCACCACTAAAGCTGACCGTCATGAAATAGCTGAAATACTGCTGAAAGTGACGTTAAATCACACATTAATCAATCAATCAATCTTTTGAAATGCCTATACCAAGTCAGGATCATTGCGGTCGACAATTTTTCCGGTGGTTTCCAACTGATTGCTCTTTTTATGTAATGGCAATCGGCCCTTGACAACTCTCTACTGTAATTTTGTTATTACTGCTATTTAGTACAGAAAAAGTATCGAGAAAGTTAGGATTGTAATGTTAATCTGTGTTGTAAAAAAATACCAATATTGTGAACATGAATAAAGAAAACTTTCTTGAAAATTTACAGTTTGTAAAAGATCGAGGGTATCTTGAACATAAAAAAATGACAACTTTATATTTTAAATACAGTAAAGATCGTTGTAAAATAATAACTAAATACCGAAGTAACTGTGAATTTAAATTCTGCATATGCACATTCCGACAACTTATGTCTCTTCAGTGCAGATAAAATCTGCGTTTGGTAGACCATAAACCCAAAGATGTTTAAAAACTGACGAATTACCAATATGATCTAAATGTAAAGCCAAAATCAGCTAAGGAGAGCTTTGCATGAGGGAAATACTCCTTAGTTTTCAACAAAATTTACAAAATGATTAGATATTGTAAGTTTCCAAATAGAATCGGCTTTCTGGACAGCACCGAAGTTCTGATTACTGGGCTGGTGAATACTCTCGGGGACTAACAGTCCACCAACAGTCGCATCGATCCAGTGGTGACAAATAACAAAATACCGAAGTAATTGTGAATTTATGCATATGCGCATAATGGGACGAGATTCACAATTATTTGCATGAAATTCTTCATAATTTAAGATTGATTCACACTTTTGTCTGCATTCACTTCTCACATGATGAACATTCCATTATATGTGCCAAATATTTCGTATTATAAATGTAGTGTTAAATCATTTACTACACACTTTTCAGATATGATTTTGGACTAATTTTGCATATTAAATCTAAACATGCAAATCCCCTGATCAGCCGTAAGAACGAGCACTTTAGTGTCAATATGATACGCTAAATATCGTGGACCAGTGACTCCATCAGGTAAATTTAAAATGTCATACTGTCCATTTCTTGAATCCATACGGTACAGAGTATTAAAGCGCTTACTAGCCAATAAAATGTTATTATTCTTTCCTGAAGGTACATACAAGATACTCCTCGGACTTGATATATTTTGTTTCCATTTCAGGTCTGCTTCAGAATTTTTTATCCTTTCTGTGTCTTCTTCAAAATGCAAACATAAAACTTTTTTCATGTCGATAGCTGTAACAAAAATTAGTCTTTTACGCCAATGAAGAGCAACTCTCATTGTTTCGCCATTGAAGTGCACACCTTCATTTTCTAAAAGAATTGTCTTTAACTTTGTACCGTCAACATGAAAAATCATAAGTGCGCCATTTTCACTTTTTCCAATTTCTACGACGTAATGGTCATCGTTAAATGCTATTTTATAGGGCCTTCCGAATTCAGATGTCAATATCTCTTTCTGTACTTTGAAGTAAACTTTCGTGTTTTCTGAAACTATGTCATAAACACGAATAAGCTTTAATTCAGCAATCGTTATTGCGATACGATCGTCAAAAAGACCGGTCATTCCTCTTGGTTCATACTCGAGATTTTTTTCTTTTTCTTGCTCAGAATGTTTGAACAGAACTAATCGTTTGTTGGTATAATCAGCTATTACAATACGTCCTTTGGACAAAATACTGACACCAATCACGCGAATGTTCTTGCCTAAATCTATTTTTGTATGTAAATCTAATTTTGATTTTGATTGAGATGCAAATGTAATTTCCTGTCTTCGGCTTATATTCTTCAGGGATCTTGAAATAAAATTACATGCACTTTTTCTTGAATGTTGGCAATTGCATTTCTGGCAAAACAAATTTTTGCATTCGAGACAAATATGATTTGCAAAATATTTGCATTTTACACATTTTAATCTATTTTCACTTGACATAATAGACGGATGGTCTAATTCCGCTATATTGTCACCACAGGTGTCCGTGTGTTGGTTACAGCAAATCTGACACAATAATTTTTCACAGTCTATACAAAAAGCACAAACCGTTGGAAATTTGCACATCTCACACATCGAAGCTGTATAGTCTGAAAAAATACGTAAACTTTTTTATTGATAAAGAAATAAAGACCTTAAGAAGACGAAATATTCTTTTTATCCTGGGAAACCAATAATTATGTTGATATCTATGATGTATTGGAAGTTATCGTATATAAGAATGCATTACTTCATGAAATTCAAAAATCAGCTGTACAAGAAAATCGCCAGACATGTGTTTTAATTTATATTTCTTATATATATGAATAGTTTATCAATTTTGTTTTTTATTGAAAAGAACATAAGTACCGATTATTATAGTGGGAAGATTCGGTTTTGTGCATTAACTGTCCCAAGACTAACCATTTTTGAAATTCCTACATAAGTTTCATGATTAAGCAACTTTATAATGTCATCAGCTAGTATGGATTTATATTTACTGAAACTCTCAAAGACCAATTATTTTTTGGGTTTTTACCTAGCAACTGTATCTTTTTCGATGAATAATAGTTTAATTGATCATTTTCAATGGTCAGATTGCAAAAATCTTTGATTCAATATACAATTTTGGGAAATTTCCTGAAAATCTCAAAGACCTCCTATTTTTTGGAATTCTACATAGGACCCATATCCTTTCAATTCCTTACAGTAGTGAAGATTAACTTCAAAAATTAGACAAAAAAAAAAAAAATATCATTCTAATTTTAGTAAGTTTTCTGAAACTCTCAAAGACCAATTACTTTTTGGGAATTTTACCTAGCAACCGTATCTTTTTTATGCATTTAAATGCTAATTCCGAGTTACCAGTGATTTTAGTTTTATAATTGATCAAGCAGATCATTTCTTTATATAGAACATTTGATGTAAGAAATGGCTTTCAAGAATAAACAATTTACAAGATTTTCCTTAGAGTTCTTCGTTAAACTATGTTCACGATTTTGGCTACTTTCGATTTGTGATCAGCACAAATATATAACATTCGATGGATGGCCATTATGTTGCTATGCCGAATTAATAGACAATGATGTATGAAACTGTTTTCAAGAATTAGAAATTTTCAACATTTGCCCAAAGGTTCATTGTGAAACTAAGATCTGCAGTGGCGACAATCTTAGATTTATCCTCTGTACTAAATAACAAATTCGACAATCATGCTACTATGCCTACTGAATATCAAATTATTATATAAACGAATTTCAAGAATTGGCAATTAAATAAGATACTATGTTAAGCTATGTTTCCCGGTAGCTGTCATTTTGGATGAGATGTGAACCTACCGGCCATATGTAGAAAATGTAGTTGTTAATTATCTGAAAAGTTTTGTTACATGTATTTAACCGTTAGTTCTAACTAAAAAGCGTTTGAAATATTACTTCATAAATATTTTTTAAAAAATAAGAAAAAATGGGAGTAAAAGGGCAATAACTCTTATATGGTCAATAGGATTGTCTGCAAATTTGCAGGATAGGTAGATCGTTTTAGTTCATTTTATACTTAACACCTTTCTTATTTTAATATAAAAAATGAAAGGGCAGTGAATTCTCATGACACAAAGTCTCTACAAAATCATGGTAAAACCAGTCAATGTGACAACGCTTTTACAGTTGTTCTTCACCAGGAAGTCATCATTAGGTCTTCAAAAGCAAGCTTTGCCTTATAATTATTTCAAAACAGCCTCTAGCACCAGTTTAAGTGAATTCATCGCTAAATGTTATAAACGACTCTACATTTATGTTCATGTCTACTCATGGATGTGGGGTCTTGAACAAACATTAATTCAACTGGCAAAGAGTCCTCACAAATGCTGTGAACCGTTGCCCAAGAAAAAAACCAAAAGAAGACAATCATAGCATATAATCAATCACATGGCACTCATCAAGTCCGTAAAAGAAATTTTAAGAGAAAAGAATCATAAATGTAATCATAATAAACAGAAGGTCAAAATAACATTTTAGAAATTACAAAAAATAAAATCCCGAAAGTTTGATAGTATATCAATATGAAAATTCTCTCATTAACAAGTACACCATTACCGAAATATATATATGGATATTATACATATATGATAACTTTTATTTTCAATCGTATTTAATGTATCAGAATAAAACTAATAAAATGACAATTTTACGTTCAAGGGGCAGTAACTCCAAGAAAAATTCTCAGATTTCCATCAAAATTGCTTGGCACGTAGATCTTGCAATACCGATCATTGTCATGCTATGTTTTTTTATATGTTTAGATAACAAAATACCCAAGTTCTGTTAATACAGTATTGCAGACGAGAGACCTTAATAGAACAAATTACAAATTATAGACATTTAAATCGAAAAAAAAAAAAAGATAAATAAAAAATAAAGACATAACTGTGCAATGTCGGATACTCATTAGTTTAAAAAAATGTAAAATTTAGATATTGGAAGTATTCAGTTTTATGGCATGCATCGAAGTACTGCCCACTTGGTTGGTGAATTCCTCCCTGGAGGAGTAAAAGTCGAACGACAGAGGCATCGGATACGTGGTGTTAGGTAGAAAAAAAAACGAAGTTACTGTTAATTTAGTTTCTGTAGATGCTCTTTTCGACAACTAATATCTCTTCAGTGCAGATTAAATCAAAACCTTCGAAAGTACATATACCGAAAAATGTTTTAAAGCTGAAAGAAAAAAAATTACAAAAACGGTCTATACAGAAAAAAACAAAAAACAAAAAACAAAAAAACAAAAAAAAAAAAAAAACAAAAACAAAAAACAAAAAACAAAAACAAAAATCAGCTAAGGATAAAGCCTTCCTAGAAAATTGCAAAACATCGATTTTCCACATGCTGTATTCAAAGTAATATATAAGCGGTCGTATCAAACACAATTAAAACTGAATATCCCTGTAATGATTAGGCAAAGGCTGGTCACAATCAGCCTTACAGTTTCAAAGAAGAAGATTTTTGAAATCGTTAAGGACAATAGACAAAAAGTGTCGTCAGGTGAGCTAATTAAGGAGCGGATCTTGCAAGTATGTAATTTCATTTTAAACGAGCAGGGTCACCAAGTTTATCTCGACAAATGATTTAATGACCCGTAGCAGACAGGAAAATGAAGTTTTCTAAATGTTTTCACTTAAATTTAGCATACGATTATCGATAGCAGTTACGATGTTGTTATTTGGCAGAAACAACCAAAAAATTATTTCAAATTGAAGTCAGCAATGATAAAACAAAACTGGCTTAAATTTAACTTTTAATAAGACAAAAATAATTATTTTACAAATTAAATACAATATATGACTTATCTGACAATAATGAAGTCCAAGTAATAATCCAAATGAATAGTTCACTTAATTCCACCAAAGAATGTCCAATAGAATAATCCTTATAATCCTTACTAAATAGTTGATAATAGATTCACAATAATTGATGTCGATTTCCAATACAAAGGATGTGCGTGATATTCCTGTATAAACTAATTAATCCTGTATAAACATTTTAAACTGACTGACTCAACCCTTTTCTGCTACCTTATATAAATACATTTATTATTTCTAGAAAAATCTATCCACAAGATATGACTGGAACATTCTAATCAACTGACAATCACATGACTAGAATGATTATGTAAGGAAAACCTCTAGAAAATTCTATGTGTAAAATATTAAATTTAAATTCTAGAAATTTCTATATGTTCTAAGGTGTAATAACCTTGACCATTGTTTATTGTAAACAAGTTACATAACTAGGCCAAACAAATTACATAATATTAAGGCCGTACAAAATAAAAACAATGAATAAAATGCGCTATAGAATATTTACAACATTTAATTACCAATAACACCTCCCCCAAAAGAAAATGTTTGAATGCAATGAAAAACATTTAAAATTAACAATGAGGTGTTATGAAATTTATCAAACTCTTGACAATGCGTCTGCAATGACATTTTCTTTTCCTTTAATATGTCTAATGTCTCGATTAAAACCTTGCAAAGTCAAACTCCACCTCAAAAGTCTTTGATTTTTATCTTTCATTTTATGAATAAATTTAAGAGGGTTGTGATCAGTGTTGAATTGAAGCTGTAACATAAATTTCAAAATGTTGTAAAGCCAAAATCAGAGACAAACATTCTTTTTCAATGGTGGAGTAATTTCTCTGGTGTTTATTAAATTTTCTAGAAAAATAACAAATAGGATGGTCTATACCATCTTTACCTTCTTGTAATAAAACACCGACAGCAGCAACATCACTAGCATCTACTGCTAACTTAAACTGACAATCAAAAGTAGGTGTTGCTAAAATTGGCGCACTTTCTAGGATGGCTTTTAGTTCTTCAAATGACTCATCACAACTTTTAGACCAAATAAACTTTACATTTTTTTTCTCTATAGTTTAGTCAAAGGCTCACTTATTGAAGAGAAGTTTTGACAAAATTTTCTATAATATCCAGCCATTCCCAGAAAACGCATAAATTGTTTCTTATTCTCAGGTTTAGGAAAACTAGAAATAGCACTTAGTTTAGCATCAATAGGTTTTACCTGACCCTGACCTACAACATGTCCTAAATAGTTTACATAAGCACATCCAAATTCACTCTTGGAGAGGTTGACTGTTAACTTAGCACTGCTTAAACGTTCAAAAAAAATTCTAAGTATCTGAAGATGTTCTTCCCAAGTGTCACTATATATAAGAATGTCATCAATTCCAGAAATAACACTGTTGATGAGACGCTGAAAAGTTGCCGGTGAATTTTTCATGCCAAAAGCCATCACTTTGTATTGGAATAGTCCATCAGGTGTAACAAAAGCGGAAAGTTCTTTTGCACGCTCTGTAAGAGGAACTTGATAAAATCCTTTCAACAAGTCAATTTTTGTCATGAATTTAGCATTTCCAATTTTATCAATACAGTCATCAATGCGCGGAATTGGAAATGAGTCAGTTTTTGTAACATTGTTTAATTAGGAGGATTTACGGTACGTAAATCCTTCTTATGCTGTCGCTTTCTTCAGAATAATCCCGGGTGTGAATATGCACTTCGAGATCAAAAATCAACTTTTTGTGGCCAAATTCATTACCAATTTCTTTTTTAACATTATTACAAACTGCATAAAAAATATAAGATATAAATGTAAGGTTTAAGCATAATTAAAATAGAATTGTCAAGGGAATATTTTAGCAGTTGACATTGTATCACGTGACAAGTTAATTATAGATAACGTCACATATTACCGTAGTTGTAGAAATAATTACCAATTACCTGTGACCTGAATATTTGTAATGTTTCTGAATTTAAAAGATGCAAAAAATAAATAAATAAATAAATAAATAACTCTATTAATTCATTAGAATTCTTTCTTATATAGTAAGTGTAGTTTACACGTAGTGCTAATTTGATTAAGAATTGTTCAAAAATGATAACTTGTATAGTTCTGTTATCGATACTGAAAACAATATTAAATGGCCAATATATATTTTTGTTTTAAGTACCTTTTTAGAGACAAAGGATGAACAATTATTCATGTTTTTATCGGCGGATTAAGAGATGAGTTCGGGTTTGGATACCTCCCCTTTTTTCGATTTTTTTTTAAATTTCGTGCAGAATTTGACTGGAACATCATTGGATCTCCATTTTTCAAAGGTTGGATCCGGCTGTGTATTTCACTGTCTTTTGACATATTTTTGTTCAGATTTATAAAGTATTGGTGATACTGACAAATGATCATGTAGAGACGTATATTGATATACGGCCTTAAAGTGATCAATGCAAATGCAAAAAAATGTCAGCTCGAATTGAGTATAGTTGTAGAATTTAAACTTATCAATTAGTAATATGCAGAATTCAAATTCACATCAACTTCGGTATTTTATTTAGTCATTAGTAAACACTGAAATTTTTTCTCTTTTCTACAAAAAAATACGATACACATAAATTTGAAGTCTTATTAATGCAACCCAGAGCCGATGTGAAAATTATGTTTTTTGCCAAATTTCGACAGTTATGCAAGATGTTCCCTTATTACTTCGGAATCATAATATGGCCAAGATACGGCATTTATATGTGACTTACTTCTTTTATTCATTTTCAATAACATACCAACACATTTTTATGGAATTGCTAGATAAAAATTATATTCCCCGAAAAATCATCTATTTATGTCCATGCTTACATATATTAGCTAATACAGAACATACGTCATTTCTTTAGCACTAACATTGCAGTTTGATTGGAAACCTTTTATATTCCCCGTATTATCAATAATATTTGTCAATGTGCTATAATCAACCAGTTGGACCGACACTAGACACTGCCGGGGCAGCTTTCAACGGTAAAGAATATAGCCTTGCAATAAACTAGCGTACTAACTAAACCACTACCAAGAGATGTGCGTTTGTCATACCTATTTGCTAGGCGCAAAAATATATGAGGCTTTCAACAATGAGAAAACAATAATATCCAATAGTACATTGGAGACGGACCCTAGCACTAGTTGCATTGGCTTGAGCAGAATTCACTTGATGGACGTCGCGACAACGCTACGTCCATGTTTGTCAACATCAATGGATGCGGGATCAGACATAAGATATCAGGCAAAGTACTCTAAAAACACTGTCATCCATTGCCCGAAAGAGGGGCCAAAAGACAAATCGAAATACACACGACCACGACCACAGGATAGTCATCGAGTTGGTTGTAAGATGACTTGGCAAATAAAATGGGGAGATGAGTGCACTATAACTACAGATGGTGAAAATAGTTTGATTTTTTAAAGAAAATATGAAAGCCAAAATGAAAAATTTTGGAAATTTTAACTGAAGAAAACAAAAGAGTGTACAACTCAATCAATGGAGATCTTTATAAGAACTCCACACTTCAAGAAAAAATAATGGATATTGTCAACGATTGAACGTAAAAGAGACAAAATTCCTACAGATACATGGTAAAATTAACCAAGTACAACAACGCTTTTATTGTTCTTCATCTTCTATACCTTCAACATTTTCTATTTAGTCTTTTGTTGTCCGTAAATAATTTTAAGATTATCTTTTTTCAAAATTAAAGCGTAAATCCGACTAAACAGTACTTCAGTACTTTGATTTTTTTATAATACACATACGATAAGTTCCATCAGGTTTTGGCACTAAAATACAAGGCGAGCTCCAATTATTTTTGCTAGGTTCAATAAAGTCATTTTTTTTAACAAATACTGAATTTCATCATGCAGGTACTTTTGTTTGATCGGATTCAGTCGATATGGATGCTGTTTTATCGGTACTGAATCACCAACATCAACGTCAAGAAATATTTTATCAGTTCGTGTTGGAATGTCCGGAAACAAATGTTCAAATTCACGGAGTAACTGTTTCAACTGGTCCTTTTGAATCGTTGGTAAATGTTGAAATTTCGAATCCAAATCTTGAAGAATCTGTGAATTTTCCAGTTTCGTTGTGATAGATGGCGAATCAATCTTTTCCAAAAGTCATTTTCAGCATTGTCAGGGTCAACACTAACTATATTTACAGAATGTACAATATTTGTGATATTTCTATCTATATAAGGTTTTATCATGTTTACATGACACAACCTATTATGTCTACGTCTGTCAGGTGTTTTAATGATTTAATTTAAATCACTGATTTTCTTTCAAACAATATATGGACCAAAATATCTGGCTTCAAGTGGCTTTCCAGGAACAGGAAGTAAAACAAGTCCTTTATCACCAGGGTCAAAATTAAGTTTTACAGAATTTTGGTCATATTTAGCTTTCATAGAATCCTGACTGGGTTTAAGATTTTTATTGGCTAGTTCACAAGCTTTTACAAGTCTAGTGCGAAAGTCTGAAACATAATCAAGGAGATTTAAATGGTCTTTTTCGTCAGATAAAATTTTCTCATTTAAAAGTTTGAGTGGTCCCCTAATTGTATGTCCAAAACCTAATTCAAAGGGACTAAAACCTAATGATTCCTGGACTGCTTCTCTTACAGCAAATAAAAGAAAAGAAATTCCTTCATCCCAATTTTTCTCTGTATCAAAACAGTAGGTCGGCATCATATTTTTTAAGGTTTGATGAAATCGCTCTAAGGCGCCTTGACTTTCAGGGTGATATACAGATGATCTGTACTGTTTAATGCCTAATTCATACATTACTTGTTGGAAAATGCCTGACATAAAGTTTGAAAGTTGATCTGATTGAATAGATTTAGGTAGGCCAAACAAAGTGAAAAATTTAGTTAAAGCCCTAACTATAGTTTTAGTCTTTATATTTCTTAAAGGAATAGCTTAAGGGAACCTTGTGGATGCACACATAATAGTTAACATGTACTGATTACCAGATTTAGTTTTTGGTAAAGGACCTACACAATCTATTAATATTCTACTAAAAGGCTCCTCAAAGGCAGTAATCGGCTGAAGAGGTGCTTTTGGAATAACTTGGTTTGGTTTCCCTCTTAATTGACATGTATGACAAGACTTGCAGTAATTAGAGACATCTTTTCTAAGATTTGGCCAATAAAAATAATTTGAAATTTTGTTGTAAGTCTTATTAATACCTAAGTGTCCTGACAAGGGAGTATCATGGGCCATGCTTAATATCTCAGCTCTATACACCTTTGGTACTACAATTTGATACTTTACTGCCCAATCTGCATCAGCAGATACATCAGAAGGTCTCCATTTACGCATGAGAATACCATTCTTAATAAAATAAGTGACAGGTTCTTGCAAAGATTCACTTTCATCAACATCCCTGTTGAAAAGATATGAAATTTCAGGGTCTTTATGTTGCTCACTGCTGAACGTACGTAGACATAGAAAACCCATCATCTTGAACCAATGAACTATCAGAAAACTCCAAGGGCTTGCTTGTTTTGACACCAACATCACTAAGCTGACTCATAAATGTATTCGACAAATCAAAATCATCAGTGCTATTTTCATCAACTTTCTGAACTTCCACACATTTCTTTTTCATAGCACGAGTAACTGCACACGCAGGATACAACTCAGAAAACTCATGTTCAGCAGAATCGGGAACTTGATCAATGAACTCTTGACTGGACGTTGCCTACTATTTACATCATTTGTAGGTTTGGTTGAAAAATTTGTGGAATTGTTATTTCTGAAAAATTTCTGTGGTATATTAAAAAACTGTGTTTTTTGTGTCAGTGAAAAATCATCAGCTAAACGTGCAGCAATTTTCAAAGTTTCAGCTTTTTGTTCATCAATAAAAGTTTTAATGTCAGTACTAATACATCTTTTAAATTCTTCAATTAAAACTAGCTGACGTAATTTCTCATGATTTCTATTTATTTTCTTTGATGAACACCACGATCAAATAGTTGCTCTTTTGTTCTAGCAAACTCTACATAGGTTTGGTCACTCTGTTTTTCTGCATTCCTAAATCTTTGGCGGTAAGCTTCAGGGACCAGTTCATAGGCTTTAAGAATTAACTCTTTTACCGTGTCATAATCTGAAGCCTGTTCTACTGACAACTGAGTGTAAATTTCCATGGCTTTACCAATTAAAACACTCTGTAATAACATTGACCAATTGTGTTTTGGCCACTTCAAATTCTGAGCTTTTTCTCAAAATGCAGAAAATATTTGTCAACATCCTTTTCTTCAAAAAGGAGGGACCAACCTGATGTTTTTAGCAACATCAAATGTCTGAGAATTCTGAGAAAGGTGCTGATTCTTTTCAGCTAATTCCAATTTTTTCATTTCTAATTGAAACACTCTTTCTTCTCTTTCTCTTTCTAATTCTAATATGCTGATGTCTAATTCTTTTTGAATTTCTATTTTTTTTTATTTCTAATTCCGGTATTTGAACGCCAAAAGTCTCTAAAACAGATTCATCAAAAATGTCTTCTTTAACCAAATAATTTACAATCACTCTTTGAATTTCAAATTTTCTCATTCCTGATTTAACATCTAATTTCAAATGTTTTCCTAAGATAATTAATTCATCCTTTTTAAGCTTCTCAAAATTGTTCTGGATCAAATGACATCTTGTAAAAAATTTATTGCTGACTTTTAAAAATTTTCTTTTTAACAAAAATACAACAATATATTTTTTTTTACAATTCCGAAGAATCGGACGATAACCCCCAATTTCTGTTATGTCGCAGTAACGACCAAAAAATTATTTCAAATTGAAGTGCAATGATAAAACAAAACTGGCTTAAATTTAACTTTTAATAAGACAAAAATAATTATTTTACAAATTAAATACAATATACGACTTATCTGACAATAATGAAGTCCAAGTAATAATCCAAATGAATAGTTCACTTAATTCCACCAATAAATGTCCAATAGAATAATCCTTATAATCCTTACTAAATAGTTGATAATAGATTCACAATAATTGATGTCGATTTCCAATACAAAAGATGTGCGTGATAATCCTGTATAAACTAATTAATCCTGTATAAACTTTTTAAACTGACTGACTCAACCCTTTTCTGCTACCTTATATAAATACATTAATTATTTCTAGAAAAATCTATCCACAAGATACGACTGGAACATTCTAATCAACTGACAATCACATGACTAGAATGATTATGTAAGGAAAACCTCTAGAAAATTCTATGTGTAAAATATTAAATTTAAATTCTAGAAATTTCTATATGTTCTAAGGTGTAATAACCTTGACAATTGTTTATTGTAAACAAGTTACATAACTAGGCCAAACAAATTACATAATATTAAGGCCGTACAAAATAAAAACAATGAGTTAAATGCATTATAGAATATTTACAACATTTAATTACCTATAACAATGTTTGTCAAAAAAATGTTTAGGGTCTTTGTGTTGAAGTAGAATAATTCGATACCTTTTCGACGACTGATTATCTGTATTGGTATCTTGAAAATCAACATTCAAAATCTTACTTATGAAAGCCCAGTTCTCTCTAAGTGTATCTGATTACGTCATGCAGAAAACTATATAGTATCCTGGACAGGTCAGTAAATGTATCGTGTGAATCATTTAATCCATTTACAGGAATGTCACAAAAACCCTGTGTTATTCAAAGCTGGTGTTTGTAAGTTCATATATTAACTCCATATCTGCTAAAATTTCTAGTTCATTTTGTAACGATCTGTCACGTCATGGTGAGTCTGGTCAGGAAATTGAAATACATACATCTTAAGGACGGGAGAAAATACAGCAGACATAATTTTATCGTCATCGTCATTTTGGCTTATTTTAAAGGTGTTCTACTAAGGGCTATGTGACGATATAATAATTATAATTATATGTGCTTATTAATATTATTTTTCTTACCATGAGAGGAAAGTCGATGATATCCATTTCTGAATGAGTAAATACCTACAATAAGAATAAGAAATAGCAATATACGTTGTGCATTTGCAATATATAAACTTTGATATATATATTACACAATACTCTTTGCTTTGTGTATGGTAAACAGTTTATAAATCAACTTAACCTTACTTACATTCTTGTTCATACAAAGCATAAATAAATGAAATATAAAAAATAGCAATGAAAGTACGAAATGAAAATTTAGACTGACAGGCAGTAAATCGTTTTAAAAGATTCACTAGTGTACTTGTTGACTGAAGCCATCGATATTAGATTTCGTTCCTTTTTAAGCTTGCTTAGTACATGCAATTGCAAAAAAATTTCTCTTTAAGAAAATAAATGTTCCGAAGTGATAACCGATATGAAAATATAACAATGGATAAAAATGTAAACCACCAAATTTGCTTAAAATAAATTTTTGATTTTAAAGTCAGAGAAAAATTTAAACCGTTCCAGATATCAAAAACTTGAAAGGGGTAAATATACATCATGATCAAGTCAACCTACCAAATTTTGAAGAAAATCAGATAACCCTTCTTTGAGTTTTTGCAATATATCGATGAAATGTTAATTTTTTTGCTACTTTTCGACTTCTGTATTAAAAATTACAAAAAAATTAAGCATTGTTAGATACACCTATTCTTCAAGTTTGAATAAATTCTGAACACTCATATTATGTTTTTTCTTTGAATTTTAACCCTTTTAGAATTTTTTGATTTGTATATAAATAATTGTAGAATTGCAAAAATCTTCAGCTTATCAAGAACTTCTATATTTACACATATTCAACAGACTAGCATCTTCTCAAAATTGCTGCAACCGGAGAACGATGTTAAATATTTTACCCCGTGGAAAATGCATTGGAACTGCTTCCACAATTTTGATTAGACATTGAAATAATACCACATATACCTCTTTGTTGATCCTCCTCCAAGTATGTGATTTTAATATTCATATCTTAGCCATGACGGCTATCAGCAGGAAATATAGTATCATTTCCTGAAACCACTTCATTAATACTGATTAAATGTGATTATAATACTACTTGTGTGATATCTGTCAAAACTTATTTTATGTGCATACTCATTCTAGACGGCTGACACAATGGAACATGAATTAGTCAGTCTTACTCATTGCCATAACATTCAAACTTTTGATTTTTCTACTCTTTACATAACCCTGCCACACAAAAAAACTGAAAACAGTAATTGCAGATATAATACATCAATGTTTCTGTACTAAAAATGGAGAACGCACATACATCTTTTTAGTAATAGGGAAAGACAAATTTAAACATAATTTGTTAAGAACTACACTGATTCAAATAAGAAGTATACTGAGAATGACGTAATCAAAATGTTAGAATTTTTGATCGACAATATTTTTGTCGAATTCGGAGGTCGCGTTTTCAAACAGACAATAGGGATTCCTTTGGGAACTAAGTTAGTCTTAGCTAACCTTTTCCTTTGCTTGTGTGAGGCCAAGTTTTTACAATGGCTTACACAAAGAAACCAAAACATTTAGCCCAGTCCTTTAATTTCAGCTTCCGCTACATAGACGATGTACTTTCTCAAAATAATCCAAAATGCAAGGAACATTTACGTCAGATCTATCCCAATAAACTTGCAATTTAAGAAATAACCGATACACCTACTCCAGCTTCGTACCTACATCTTTTATTGTATATTGACAAAAATGGACGTAATCTTAGCTATATGACAAGCGGTATGATTTTAACTTCCCCATTGTGAATTTTCCCTTTCTTAGCAGCAACAAACCTACCTCTCTAGCCTATGTAGTGTACATTTCACAGTTGATTCGATACTTTCGAGCATGTAGTTTGAACAGTAATTTTTTTAACAGAGCAAAAACACTGCCCCAAAAGCTGCTTAGTCAGGGATTTGTTCAGCCTATGTTAATTTCATCCCTATTCGTTCGCTGATGTACATGTATCTACGAAATAGTTTTATGTTTCCAGATAACTAAATACCAAAGTTACTGTGAATTTAATTTCTGCATATGTGTATTTCGACAACTTATGTCTCTTCAGTTCAGATAAAATCTAAACGTTTGGAAGACCATTAACTCAGAGATGTGTAAAAACTGATAGAGAACAAATAACCAATATGATCTAAATGTAAAGCCAAATTCAGCTAGGGACAGAGCTTTGCATGAGGGAGATACTCCTTAGTTTTCAACAAAATTTACAAAAGTTAGATATTGTAAGGTTCCAAATAGAATTGGTTTACGGGTCAGCACCGAAGTACTGACTACTGGGCTGGTGAATACCCTCGGGGACTAACAGTCCACCAGCAGTTCATATTTACAATAATGTTAACATGATGGATCTCCCTGAAATGTGATCTATATTAGAATCGATCAATAAATAAAAGGTGGGCACCGCCACACACTGTAAACAGGGAAATTTTGGCGCCGCCTTTTTTTTCGGTAAATTGACAAGATTTTAGTTCGCGCAGTTTTGAATTCGCGCTGCCTAATTGTTGACCATTGACTTTATTATAAGACAAGTATATGCGCGCCGTTTTATTTTCGCGCTTCCATTCCAAACGCCAAAATCGCGAAAATAAAACTGCCGCGAAAATTTCCCGGTCTACAGTATTTTGGTTTAACATGTGTAGTTTATTATGAAGCTTAGGTATGTTTTATTTTGCCCCTTATCGGAAAATTTGTAAATTACCAATTTGAAAACCCCTTTATACTTTCAAGTTGATATTAACTAGGCTAGTTGCATTACGATTGTCTGTTTTGATAATTGCATTTACTACGAATTATTTACCAAAAATCGTGTCCTTCATCTAATAGACCTTGTCCTTCATCTAATAGACCTTTTGCATCTAATGTGTATAACCTAAATTTGGTATTATGATCCCGTAATTTTTTCATACACAGTATAACTCTTTACCGGAATAATTGACTACTTTAATACAAAAAAGTAGTACAACAAATCCAAACCACGATTTTACTTTTTCGAGTAGCGTAGAGCTAGGTGAATGATTATCATAAGTTTGAAAATTAAGAAACACAGATGAGAAAACTAAGCAGGCATTTAATATTAAGCTGAGAGGTTGAGTTTTTAGGGAATAAACACAAAACAGGGTAGCAGAGTAGTGTCAGATCTAAGCGAACAAAATTCGTTGGTGTCATCTTTATAAAAGTAGGTGTAAGTACTTCCATTTGCAACTCGTGAGCTTCATCTAGTCAAGTGCCATCTGATTTGCTAGCTTTTCAATAAGTGGCAATCTTTTTCCTTACCCCCAGTTGAAAATGCAGGGGTCAACAAAAAGTCATTGAAGAATGTCCATTGTTGGGTCAATATATGTCAAATTTACGCCAATAAAGTAGGGAACAATATATGAAATAATACACACGCACTTGTCTCGTGAAGAAATCTCCCTATAGCCGTACTTTTTTTTTCTATCAAAAGTGCTTGTGCAACATATTAATGACGGTTAAATTTCCGATTTATCTCATTTTGTCTCATTTTCCTTACGGTCTATTAGAAAATATGTACACATAACGTGGCAGTGTAAATAAAGACACGCATGTCGCCCAAATCAAGCACAATATTCTTGATCAAATCTTATCAATCTTTGCTAATTTTTCTAGATGTGTTTGATTAAAAGCTATATATCGAGACTGAGCCTTCAATCTTATTTATCAAGCATCTTTAAAGCGCGCGAACATATTTTTTTTTCAATTACACCATCCAAATTCATTGACCTTTCATTTACATTTTGTAGCAAATGCTTGAAATCAAAATGTTCAAGTGATCTTTTGAAATTGAAGGCTGTGATAATTCATTGGTTCTAAAGTGATCTATCAAAACAAAAACTCGTGACAAGTACGCAAACTGGATATACGTCTCATGCTTTGCATATGCTAACGATGTCTGAAGGCTAAACCTACATAACGTCTTGATCTTTCGAACAGACCGCTTATTAATTACTTCAAAAATCCCTGCGTTTTTTTTCTAGAGGAAAACAGAATTGAAAAAGAGGGCTTGGATTAAAAAAACTATTTAACCCTTACACCGAGTTTTGCTATGTCCTGTGTACTAGGTGCAGCTCTCCGGAAATCATATCGTTGTTTAAGCTTGTCTTCTTCTTTTTTTTGAAAGTTGTGTGGGGATTGTGTCCTGTTTTTGAAAAATTTTAAGTCATTGAAAATATTTCCTGTGCGACTTACTTTTTCAATACAGATGATTGTAGAAGGCATAAATAATCATTTCAATTATTTACAGGCTCTTTTTGGTAAGGGTTGTAGGTTTTTTATATAAAATTTGTACAGATGCAGCCAAAAAATATATTGTTGATACACGTGCAAAAAATAATGATAATATTTTTCGCGCGAACCGCGAAAACAAAATTCTGTCAAGAAAAAAAAAACATAACCCTCCCCCTTCAGGTTAAATGGTCGGTCCCCTATCTCGATGCGGCGAGTTATCAGAAAAGGTTATATTTGCTTGATCGTACTCCATTCGATAATACAATTTTTACGCTGTTTATAATATAGATGACCCTTTACTGGCACCAGAACACATGCTTCTATTGTTTTGCGTGCGATAGAAAAAATTGTAAAAAGGAACAAGAGCTAATGCTTTAATGAAAAGCTTCTAAACATAGCTCAAGAATGTTAGTCGGTTTATTTTATGTTATCTTTTTTTTTTCTTTTTGATTTCTTTATACTTAAATATAGTAAACATATATTGTAATGTTGTTTTTTTTTTAATTTAAAGGGGTGTTTTGGCGCTGATAAGAACAATGCATTTGCTCTTTAAAAATGCATTCAAGCCTATTCCCATTTATAAGGGACAGACAGGTGTACCTTTCTCCTTTCTTCCGCTCTTTCTTCTTACTTCTGTCCACTCTCTCCTTTCTCTCGGTCCCCCTTTCTTGTCCTTTACGCTTTTCCCTTTCTGCTTCTCCTGTCCGTATCTTCCCTTTCCCGTCCCTTTCTCTCGAGGTCTCCTTTTGCCTTGTCCGCCATTCATTTATTTCGATTCGTAATAATATGCCAATGAAACAAAATTGATTACACCGAAATAAATCGAGCAGACCGAAAGGTAATTTTTTCAGAGAAAGATTAATGTCTGAAACATCTTATACGTGATCTCTTGTGCTAAGCATGCACACGTATATTTACAATGCTTAAGCTTTACAAACACGTGACATGTTATATGACTCCTTTTGGTCTCTATCTATATGTTTACGATCAAGTTACGTCTTAGATGCAACATCTCTCATAGTGGTTATATACAATACAGGCTATGAGCCTGTGATTTACATGTATTCAGCAAATGTGATTAGGCAATTTAATTAGCATTCGATACAGTCGATTTTTATTCCATTTCATTACATTTTAACGTGTTTTTAGCAAAATTATAATTACTGTTCATTACTTTTAGCTTGTTTTTAGGAATTGTAATTAAAGGTAATTACTTTTTAATATTTCTATGCAATGAATTAAGATTGTTTTAATTTTCAATTGTTGTTCAGTAAATAAATAAGAGTTCATTTCCTTTGATATTTGTCCAACCATTTAGAAAAATAATAAAAAATCATACAGATGTCAGTACGATATTCTGCTACAAAAATACCGAGGTTGCATAAAATACAATAAATTTTATCATACTACACACGTGTTTTAAGGAGTAACCTCTCATCAGCAGCATTAGAGTCAGATAATATGGAAAATATTTTACGAAAGGATATGGAGTAAATGAACATGGGACCATAACACATACGCTTTAAAGCCAAAATACAATGTTTGAAATTACAAAAACAGGAAAACAGCAAACACCTACAATGGCCAGGAACTACAATCACATGCCACAATTTACAAGCAAACTGCACCAGAAAAACAATAATGAAAACAAGAGACAAACATAAATAACAATAGGAACTCGGGATAGTCATAATCCAAAAGTAGTAAATAGAGAAGTACTCGTTACCAAAATGATCGAAATAGGAGGCCAAATTTAGTACCATGGACATCCGCCGATTGCAAAGGACGGGATGAAGCCTCAGTATTTTTATGGGGTTGGATTATTTGATAAAATCGGTAAATTTCTATAATATGCATTGTATTTTTTTTTCATGTCAGACAAGTCTGACTTTTGGGCTGGTGAATACCCTCGGGACCTCTGGTCCACCAGCAGTGGCATCGGCCCAATGGTTTCATAATACATAAAAAAACGAGGTTGCATAAAATACAGTAAATTTCATTATGCTCTATCAATAGCAGTATTAGAGTCAAATAGTGAAGAAAAATCATAGTATTTTAAACAGTTTTAATTTGTTGGTTTTTTTTAAAACTCCTGTAAGTTAAAATCATTGGTTGATCTAAAGTATCAATAACAATTTAAATTTTGCTTTGAACTTACAATTCACAATCAGAGGAAACCAATTTCTCAAGAACTTAAAAAGAACAGAAAAAAAGACAGAAACTGGAGTAAATCAAAATACAGAATCAAAAATTTCACTTTTGTTCAAGCTTGTAGGAGTCTATTTATAATGTGAAAGGTCTCTTTAATACTGAATATTGATTTTTTTCTTATTCATAGCATTTACCTCTAAATATTTTGTATGGTATGCGAAAGTAGATCATCATAAATGCCAGCAGAGTGACCGACAGTAAAGCAAACACTCCACAACAAACTATTATCCCAATCGGCGTTTCACCTACAAAATGATATTCAGATAAGATGTGAAATTATTTCAAGCTGGAAACAAAACAATCTGAAATACTTACATGAGCAAATTGTGCATTTGCTGTAAATTACTAGTATCTCTAATCGATTTGATTTTTTAAATCTTATGGTATTTTTCGGGTAAACTTGTTTTCTTCAGATGGCCATTTCGAAAACTTATGTCTATTCAGATCAAATCAAAACATTTCGACAATACACCCAAGCATGTATAAAAAATGAAAGACAACCAACAACCAAAAAAGATCTAAATGGAAAGCGATACTTAGCCGAAGAATAAGCCCTGCGCAAGGAAGAGCCTACTTAGATTTCAACAAAACATTCTAATTGTAAATATTACAAGTCCGAAAATAAATAACTTTCGGGCCAGCACCGGAGTGCTGTCTCCTGGGTGGACGAGAACACTTGGTACTTCATGTCAAAGACATCGACCTTGTAATTATGAAAAGGAAAATATTAAAATTGCTGTAATTTTGTTTTAAAAGATAGAGCAAAACGTCTCACAATTTTTTGAATTTACTTTCAATGATATATATGACTTCAAGATTGAGAACAACAATAAAAGTGTTGTTCCATTGCTTGTTTTTACCATGAATTTGTAAAGACTTTGACTCATGTGCATTTACTCCATATCCGATTTTTACTCAATTTATTTTAATCAGTACTTGAATGAATTAATAAATCATCATGTTCAGAACCTGAAAATTAAAGACAAGCAGACAATCTAGAAGCTTAAACGTTTTTTAACCGGGTTTTCCATCGGAAAAATTCGGTTATTAAAATGGTGAAAATGGCGGGCGGTGGGCAGGCGGGCGGCTGCCAAATGGGTTCATCACTTGTCCGGAACAAATCTCCTACAGTATTTGGGACAAGAAGCTTTTATTTTGCAGATCAATTATACATATATCTTTGATCTTGATTTTTGATAATTAATGTCAAAAATATCGGTTGTTGAACTTAGTCATGTTTACTTCAAATTTTCAACAAAAGGGTACCCCTTTGTCTGGAGCAAATCTCCTACAGTATTTGAGACAGGAAGTTTTTATTTTGCAGATCAATTGTACATATATCAAAGGTGTGCATGGTTCTTTGATTTTGATTTTTGATAATTAATGTCAAAAATATCGGTTGTTGAACTTTGTCATTTTTACTTCAAATTTTTAAAATAGGGTACCTTTATCTGGAGCAAATCTCCTACAGTTTAATAGACAGGAGGTTTTTGCACCTGTATCAGAGGTGTGCACAGTACTTTTATTTTCCTTTGTGATTAAAATCCAAGCTGAACTTTCAGAAATAGGCTACTTTGGAGAAAGGTTTAACATTGAAAATTAATGAAAATTATAAGTACATTTCAAATATTCAGGGTCAACCCATGTGTAAGATATACTGTCCATGTAAAAGAAAACCCGGTTTGCTGTCTCATTGACAGTTTTCCTCTTGTTTTTAAATTAGGCCTGTTACTTTCAATTTGGGAAGAAACTTAAACTAACATAAATGCTTTCACTGAGAAAGAATGGTTCGAACACCTTAAATGACTTAACAGATGGAATAAGCTTTGTCCATTTTACCTGATAGTAAATTATTTTATCATTTACAAAGTCTTGAACAATACATTGGCAAACGAAAACCGAAGCAAAAGAGAAAAAAGGTGAAGTTCAAAAAAAAAAAAAAAAAAAAAAAAAAAAAAAATCCATAATACATGACAATTCATATCTACCACATATCAGCACATATCAACCTTATAAAGACAAAACAAGCCACACTATTCAAATATCTTGTGTTAGATCGAAAGATTTTAATAGTTATTTTCTATTACACCTGACTTTTGCATTCGCATGCATATCTTAAATAGGCATTCTTTTTTACCTCTGAAGCTTTTATCTAAATTTCATTTAAATTAATGTCGATGTTCTGAAGGTTATGCTCATATTTTCAATTTTCGTTAGAAATGTGATTTTGACCTGTACCTACTGACCCAAAAACTAATTCTCATCTTACGTATTTTAGATGCTATCACCTAGAGTCGTTTCATTCATGCCATAAAAAAGTTCTGAAGTTAATCTGGATGCAAAGTTCGTGCTTTAATTTTTAAAATCTGTAAGTACGTATTATCTCATTAGCTCTGAAGTTTACATCTATAAATCCATAAAGAAATTTTGAAGTCATGATCTAGAACCAATATTTAAACTATGTGAGTACATGTTGCCTTGATCTTAAATCTACGGACCCCAAAACAATTGTAGTCGCATTCACCTATTGAGTTTTCGCCTAGGTGCAATTAAATCCAGTAAGGAATTCTGAAGTTAAGTTGTAAAATCCTAATATTTTTATGTCTGTAAGCATTTGTATCCTTGACCTTTCACATACCGATTAAGAATTCAATATATGTTTTCTTATTACTGATAACTTTTGTGCATTTTTATTCGAATCCACATTAGTGCTCAAAAAGTTTGCTCCTGAAGCCAAAGTGTTTCTCGAAGGCGATGGGTAAACATCGAATCAAAGTGTATCGCGCTCAAGGTCATTTCATCCTGCCTTGTTTTGCGTAAAAAAATTCACATCTGATAAAATGTATAGCATGAATGACTTCTTTTGACATTGGAAACGAAATGAAGATATTCAACCGAGAACGATTTAGTAGAATATATCGCAATAATTGTAGTGTAAAGTACAGTGTTCCGTGGGTTCGATTTGAATGTTGTTTGCAATTCTTCTATGCCTATATCAGTATCAATTATGTCTCTGTTTTTATTTATGTTTTTTGTTTTTGTTTTAATTAATTAAGCATACACGACTTTCTTCAAATATGATTAATTTAATAATTAAGTTCGAGTTTGTTCGAATGTTGGATCTTCTTCACCTAAACTAGTGTTAAGGGTCGAATTAATACATAAAAATGACTGTAGGAACAAAATGTTTCAAAGCAGTTGTGACAGTTGTTCCATCAAGATACCTCCTTTTTGATCTCACAGAAGAAATTGTTCATATGATACTGACGAACCAAAAACTAAATCTGTCTAACTGTCCAATTTGGGCCATTTTTCCAATTTTCATTCTCTCTCTTTATTCAAAGTTGGTACGAAATAATTGTAAGTAATGAAAACCGCGATTGTTTTGTCCTGGAAGAGAAATTGCAAAATAAATAATGGGTTATACCGATTTACCCTCCAAATCTAGTTATGTCGGTAGCATTTCGACAGCAATATCTATTGAAAGGTCGTAGACAATGAAAAGAAATGTTCGTCCAAGATCTAAGTAAAAATTTGAATCACAGTTAGGGCCTAATAGCCTCTGTATTATCAGTTTGTAAACATGTCAAAGAGGTACAGAACAGACAACTCAAATAATTTATAAACGAACAACCATCAAAGGCATAAAATAACGATAGCTCACTTAATCACAACCTTGGTTTAATTAAAATACATACATTTAAACTTTTCTTAATATTAATTATTAGCCCAGTGATGTCCTCAGGTATATGCGGTCAACCGAAAAAATACCACACGAAGGAAGTATATCATCCAGGACATTAATCGAGGGTGATTTCTTCTCTGAATGTGGTAATCTAGAAATTAAATCTTGACTGTATTACTACTTCAAGTAACGTCAATGACGTCACTGTACAATTAGAGTGGTCAGTTACTCGACAGAAGGTTGGTTTACTCAACAGAGGAGTGGTATACCAAAATACCACCATTACGATTAACCAATCAAAATTCAGGAAATTCATGTGACGTAAAATATAATGCAAAAAAAAAATCAATTGATAAATATAAAAGTTAAAAAAAACAACATCTGAAAATAGATGTTGGTATATAATACGTGACTTTCGAGATAGGGACTCTCATGTAATTGAAGGCGGAAACGATCTCCTCAAATACCAATGAGATGAAGTGGCTAGATTTTGGATCTATTGAAATAAATATATACCACATAAAAAACAAAATATTTATGAAATTGAAGGATACACTTTTAATTGTTCGTTCGTGAAAAGTCTTTAACTAAATTTTCATTGACGAAAAACCATTAACTTGAAGCGTTACAACAGATTGAATATAAACCATCCTTAGCTCGACAGTGTTCATTAAAAAGTAATTCCCTCCATATGTATTGATGTATTGATTTTTTTCGTATAGTATCAGAAATGTATTCCGGATTGAACACGACTCAGAAGTCCCGTATTAAATTGTACTTTGCCCGACTTCGGAAAATGTTCTGACAGTTCAAACGGGATAGAAGATACAAGCTGAAACTAAATGCGATTTTGTAATGACCATATACATATTGAGTTTGTTTTGATTTTAGTATGGTATGTATCATACTGATAAATGAAAACACAATACATACGGACCCAACACACTGAGAACGCATTGGCTGCGAAAAAATATGGTGAATTCTCGTTAGGTATGGTCAATAAGCAAGTAACTTCCTATTTAATTCCAGCGTACATATCGTATACAAGTAGAAAAATGTCTTTTGCATTCCGTGTTTTACTTTCTATTCAAGAAAACAACAATCTGATACTAGCTTTTTGAGATTTACCAAAATACATGTAATAACTACAATAATTCCTTCATATTGTCCCGCAGCAGAAGCCCAACGGCCATTTTTTTTGAAACTCACAATATTTAAATAAGAAAAATCTTTTTAAAACTATGAAGTTTCTTCCTCATGTAAATCTCTGTACTTATCTGAGTTTGTCTTTTAATTTAGATTATTTTCTATCAGCTTTATATCTGTTTTGATTTCTTGATTTCCAATGATTTGACTTTATCTGCACTGAAGAGATATTGTCGAAATTGCCATTTGTAGAAACTAAATAAGCAGTAAAAATACAAAAATACCAAAGTTGCATAGTAAACAGTAAATTTTGTTATGCTGTAGACGTGTTTCAAGGAGTAACCTCTCATCAGCAGCATTAGAATCAAATAATATGAAAAGCAATAATCCAAAAAATAGTAAGAAAAGAAGTACTCATCACCAAAAATACCGAAAAAGTAACTTCGGTATTTTGATATTCTTAATCCGTGCCCAGTGCGTTGGTCCCGTAACTCATGGCGTTTTCATTTACCAGTGTGCGCATATTGATTTCAATAAAATTACCAAGTAATCTGATACTTACATACATTTTGCTCCCACACTTCCACATGAACAACATCATTTTCATCCGCCTCACCATGCTGACAAGTCCAAAGTCCATTGAGTGTCTGTTTGGAAAGTTGAAACTCTGCTGTAGTAGTCTTAGTTTTTATATCTTGGTACATTGATTCATCACATTTACCAGGCTGCTTCAACTTCAAGTTTGGTGACAGACACTGCCCAAAAACTTTACCGTTAGGTTGTTTGAAAATTATTTTGTGTTCAAGGTTATCAACATTACATAAAAGACGTACCTTTTGTAAGTCGCTAGTAACTGTATACTTTAAGCAAATACTTTTGCAGCTTTCTAACAAATAAATAGAAAAAAAAGTATTGTCATAATTAAAACATTTTTGAAGATTTTATTGCAGCTAGGGTAAACATATACCTGAGAAGGGGAGTTATTCAATTTAATACATTATAGACGTACATGTCTTGTAACTACTTCTTGTTTTTAAGCACTAGAAGTTCTGATATTGATGTTTGAAATGTACATATTGTGTATCGTGCTTCATAAAGTAGTAGCTGAAAACACCATTGTCTTGACAGAATATGTGAAGATTCAGATTTGCAATTCTACTAACGTTGTGCTGTTTTTCATATATATAACCCTAACCCCAACCCTATATATATATATATATATATATATATATATATTACGAATTTTATTCGAATAGTAAAATAATTACCGAAACAGCAGTATATTTTTTTGTATGCAAATGTTTTTTTTATACCTTTTCCATATCCTCACATGCAAACTGTACACTATTTCTATTTGTTAGCTTGTTTTAACTATTATTCCAACGCAAGTTCTAGCAAAGGGACAATATTGCTTCTGATATGTACCATCCTTATGCATAAAGGGGTTCTAACACACACACACACACACACACAAAGAGAGGAAGAAGAAGAGTTAAATGGTATTTCGATGTTCATACCGATTTCGCTGTTTTTTATCCAGGAATGCTGTTTGACCGGTCCTTTTTCTTATTTCAAGATTTATTTTTTGCAATGGTGACTTCTTATGTCAACAACACCGTGCCCATGTTGTTAAATTGGATAGTTAGAGTGGGTTTTGTCTGAACGTAATTATGGTGTAATTTGATCTGAAGATAGGGTCATAACAAAATTACCGTAAAGAATAGTAAGGTGCCGAAATTAAAAGGGCAAAACATGTTCAACAAGGCGGGTATCTTATGAGAAGCAGGGAATGCTTACTCTTCCAGTGCACCTGATCTCACCCATGGTTTTTTATTGGGTGCTTGTTGTTCATCTATGTGTGTGTGTGTCTTCATTTTCTTTTCTATGCCATATTCATGTTGTGTTGTCTCTGTTTCTTTGTTGTTTTCGGTTGCTGTCATTGTCCTTGGAGTATTCGTTTTCGGTTCTCATTTGCTTTACTATACAATGAAAGTGCCAAACCACCGGGAAATTGTACACGTTGCTTCACCAAATATTGCTGTTGACATACGGAGCATGTAATCATATTAATTTATTTTTTAGATATACAGGAGAAATTGTCTAAAATATTAAAGTGTAGACAACTGATGTGTTCTTGAATGTCGACTTTGTGACACTGTGTTTGCAAAACTTAGAAATTATTATATTGTCCTCTCTGGGAGATTTAATCTTGAACCTTTTTAGTTTTCTAATTCGATGAAATAATAAAAATTATGAATCGTTCAAAATGACTCCCATTTGTGGTGACCCAAATTGAGCCTTCGTATTTCATATGTAATAGCTGACAAATTTGGAAATTGTTGATAAAAAATCGTTAAGAATAAATTATGAAAATTTCTCTTCAAGACATTTTTAGACTGATTTAACACCGCATCTCGGATGACAATTGCTGGCTAGTATATATGCAATGGCATTGTTCTGTTTGGTGGACAAATCAAAACTTTTTTAGCGACGTCTAGTGTTGAAATTTTCTCAAGGAATACACTCGAATTTCACACAAGATGAATTAAAGTGATAAATTCAACAGAATACCGAATCAAAAGTGTAAAAGTCTAAATTCAAAAATAAAAAAAGACAATTCATATCTATCAAGAATTGAAACAATGTCACAAAGGCAAACCCCCAAAAAGAATAATAGACAATATCACGACAAACTAAGGCACTAGTTTTGTGAACCCCATAAAATAGAAGAGGTCTCTTTATGTGCTCTGGAAGTGTGATCTGCTCCACATGTGGCACCCCCCGCACTGTAATTGAAAATCCAGTGTGAAGTTACGATCGCTGTTTTTCTGTTCAGGAATAAAATCTGGATCTACTAAATTATCTATTTCCATTTTCGGAATAAAGACAGAACAAATACGTGAACACTGCTATTTGAAAAAAACAGAAAGCCCATTATTTGAAATCGAAATCATCATGGTTTTTTTATCAATGTTGGCTTGTCAAATGTGTCATGTGATTGTATTTTTTCTGACATTGTAGGTGCTTACTGTTATCCTGTTTTTGTGAATGTAGGATAAATTTATTAGGTGGCTTGTATTTGTTTATTTCATTTTATGATGATATCAATGAAATCATATACAAATAATAATTTTTTTTTCATTTGGTCTGCTGAAGCGTACGAAAATACGAACACTTTACGTTATATATCTGTCGATCTAAATTCACTTTTAGATCAACCGAAGAATGTTTTGACTTCAAGCTTTGATTACCATTTTTATTCCTATTTGTCCATCCTAATTTTTAATACATCATATCTAATTATTTTAACTTTTGCACAATTATATTTTCAAATTTTGTTGTCTAATAAATTTATAATGCATTCGTTATAATTTGAATAAAAAAAAAAAGAAAAAACAAAAACAAAACATTGAACGAAAGGTAGTAGTATTTTCTTAGAAAATTATGTTCATCTTAATGTTTTACCATATTCTAAATATCTATGGCTTCATAATGAATGTTTTACAATGAGAAAATAACTACTCCTCACAAAAGTAAAATAACCACACCTTGAATCGGCGGTAACATTAAAGAAAAAGCTCTTTTTGTTAAATGATACTGATATTGCTTTTTATTAAACTATTTTACAATTATTAGTGGACCAAACATCGTTATCGCATCTTTTTATCAACGGGTAATGCCTCACTTCAAACAATGTTATTCAATATTGATTTAAGGTATACCTTTACTGGTCATAGAAAAGGATTTCCAGTTCCATATGTCGATCTCAACACTATCACTTCCTGTGTTTGTTCCATGTTCACATGTCCATGTTCCACTGACAGTTGTTGTATTGGTAATGTTAATATAAAGTGAAGTTATATTTGTTTTCAAGTCTTGGGTCAGATTTTGACCTTGACAAGAACCTTTTAGAGTACCATTTACTCTTATAGGTGGGCTACAAAAATATCCCACTGAGTACGTATCTGGTCCCCTAATATCTATACTATTTGTTAGAGTATCAACATAACATTCCATACGAATAGAAGAACCACGTAATTCATATTTTAACCATACTTTCTGAGTATTCATCACACCTAAAAAAAATAATATGAAAAAGTTAATATCAATAAATTGCAACAAATAATTGTAATACTTCCCTCATGGAACAGACTTCAAAAATTTAATGTGAATTGTCATGCACAGATCTTACCACTCGTGACGTAATTTTGAGATACCTTGAATCAATTTCTATACATATATGCTGCATTTTCCGTACAAGTGAAGGCAATGTAATAGAATAATTTCTTTGTATGGCATCTAAATTTCACAACTCATTCGTTTTTACCTATGTCTGTAGTTTGTACAGCGATGTTGACAGCAAAGTAAAATTACTGTCTCAAAAACTTATACATCAAGGGTATGTTCAATCACACTTGAAATTTTCACTTCAGTAGTTTCACCGTCGTCACAATGATTTGACAGACCGTTACAATGTTTTTATTTCACAGATGAGATATCTATTGGTTGATCTAGAATTTATTACCGGACTTCATTGCAGTATGACAGGTGTCACGCATGAAGCAGATCATGCGTACCCTTCCGGATCACCTGAGGATGTCTCAGATTTGTGGGGGTTCACAATGAGGGTGCTTTAATTTTTTAATGAATTGCCGTAATTTTTTTTTATTACGGATTTCCCCTTCCTCATTTATGCTTTGGTATTCGTTTGCCGATATACTTTTCTGGATTATTGCAGCTCCTTAATCCTGTATAAAAATTATAACATAGATGTAAAGACAGAAATAACATTAAATTATAAACCAGAGATGACCATTTGGATAACGGTATTTTCTCAATTAAGATAACATAATGATTCCAGGATATTTTTTTCAGGATATAAAACCTCGTGACCACGCCCCTTTTCGATGAATAACCTCCCTTTTTATCAAAGTTAACCTCGAAAGTAGATTTCAGTTATCCGGATTATTTTGATACAACCTCCGTCTTTTTCTAAACGTACTGTTTCAAGGTTTCTTTCGCAATAAAAAGTTATTGAATGTTGATTGAATCTTAAACATAGAAACTGTGGTTAAGATCAGTTTGTAGAAGGATTCCCTGTCGCTTGAAAGCATGGAATAACACATTTTTAATTTACGTTGGCCGAAAATTTTCATAATTATGTTTAAAAAAATTAACTGATTATGAATCTATGTCAGTTTTATTTAACCGTCATATACGCACAAATATGAAGCATATTCATATTTGATATGCATTATCCTATCAAGGATAACTTACTCGGAAGTTTTACAGTGACTTCTACAGTAAAAATGGCATGACCACGATTCGAATTTCAAACTAAATTGGCCGGAAATTGTAATTATAAAAGATAAATATTTATGAATAGAATAGATGTAAGCAATGTGTATAATCTTGCTACATGCGGACAAATACATTCTGAAGAACATTAACAGATAATTTCTCAAAAATTTTTGTCATGCCTATGCATTTCAATTACACGTGGCTGACAAACAAGAGATACAACATGGCCGATATGTAAATAAGTAAAGTACCCCTGACTCTGCCATATGATAATCAATCAATAAGAAAACAAATATTGGTATTGAAAGTTCATTGACGAATAAAAGGAAAGTTCATCCGAGTACGTAAAAAGAATCTTGATTTATTATTTTGCATCAAAACTAAACATTTTCCGCCAAGGGACTGGTATCTATTGAAAAAAACTTCTATAAAGTCAAGGAGGTATAATAACCAAAAATAAGTCGGATTAATAGTTAGCTCTCATGTAAAGTGAAATTTGTCACATTGTATATTTCCAACCATTATTTTACACTTTTATCTTGTTCTTACGATAGGGATATTTCAGATAACGATATATCACCGTCTTTCCTTAACTAAAGTTCATAGTGCATTAGTCAAGCTTTAAGTCTGTGTAAAGAAAGACGGAATTTTCTCCATTGATATCCAGTGCGACGGAAATGATTAATAACCGCTTGAAATGTAATGTTATTGGTATTATGAAGTAAACAAAGCATATTTATACTCTGATGTGAAATACTAAAAAAGATATTACCAAAAACTGATATCCAATACAGAAGAAAGATCATATTTTGTTTCCTTTTCTTGATCCTAGTTTCTGTATATCTTAATCGGATCTGAAACAGACACATAACTAAATTTACATGTAGTGTACAAAATATCTCTGTAATCACTGGCCTCAACAGAGACATCTTTTTAAAAGTGAGAATTTCTATAGTTTAGAAACTTAAGCAAACTCTGTCCGTAGCTCATATTGGCCATAAAAGTTGAACCCTTCTTATATCTACAATTTTGTTTATTAGAACGTTTTCAATAAATAATTTTGAGCAAAACAAATTGATATGTCAGTGTGCTCATTTTTGAATCACAGGCGTTTGAAATTTTGGCATGAAACTGAACCCTCTATATTTAAATTTTTATGAAATCTGACATTAAGTTTGAAAATCCTGACAAGTGACCCTTCATAAGGTTATTTGTACTTTTGAAGATTTGAAATATGATTTGATCTTGATTGTTTTTATTACACCTTCACTGACGAGAATGCGTTGTAGAAATGTGCAGAACTAAAATTTATGGCACTTTAGTATATTGTTGAACGTTATGAAAATCAATGGCTCTAAAGAAAATGGGGCTAAAAACAAAATTACCGAACAAATTTGTCAAGGGCCAAAGTGTTAAAGGCAGGTGGAAAACCAACGGAAATTTTTTCGACACCAATAGTTCTGACTTGGTACGGTCATTTCAAAAAGATATATGCGTATTCTTTAAATTAAACTATGGTGGCATATTTCTTCCACCTACTTGTCAGATAATTAAGAAGACTTGCCTTTATGGATGTAAATGAAATAAGTTGAGATGGATTTAAATTGAACTTATTACAATAAATGATTCACAGTTAAGGCAGACATATGTTGATTTTTGTTCTCATTCGATAGAAACAGAAGCAAAGATATTAAGTTATTCGAGCTGTTTGTTTAAGTTCATTATCGCTATTCACATTCTTTCTTTTATCTATCATATTAATCACATGGTAATGTTCTATGAAAAACGAAAGTTGGCCTCGACTTAAAAAAAATCCAATTGTTATTGCAGTAACTGTTAAACGTTTTTCATTGTTAAATGGAAAAGGTAATATTGACATGTTCAACACTGAGTGTGTCTTCTAAGAAGCAAGAGATGCTTACTCTACCGGTGCACTTGAACTCACCCATGGTTTTTATTGGGTCTGTGTTGTTAATTTTTGTATGTGTGTGCCTCTATTTTGTTTTCTATTCCGTGCTCATGTTGTGTCCTTGTTTCTTTGTTTTTCCGAGGTTGCCATTGTCCTTGAATTGTTCGTTTTGGACTGACAGTTCGGTTCTCACTTACATTGATAAGGAGATATATGTTTATGTGTGACATTTTTTCGAAAAGTAAAATCATCAGTTTAGTTTGGTACTTGAATCAGTTCAACTTGATACAAAACTGAAATTAATCACCTGACCGTGTCTGCCAGGACTTTGATGTCCCCGTGATCTTATAATAACGCATATATGTCTTTCTTAAAAAAAATACACTACAAAAAAAAAAAAAAAAAAAAAAAAAAAAAAAATGGCGAAGATTTACATTTTCCTGTTTCCTTCGATTTTACCTGTAAAATAGTCAGTTTGTATAGATACTTGTGCGTTTCCATCCGAGTCAGTAATCACTTTAACAGTTTGACAAAATTTAGTAACCTACGTTGTACTGCGTTTTCTTATGAATATGAACATTGGATGACACTAAGCCTCAATACTCTAGATTTTACAATACACGACCATATAAAAACACAATAATTAAATACAGATTTTTGATAGATTAGTAAGTCCTCTGATAAGCAGTCAAATAAAATCTTTAGATTATTCAAATTGTTTTTAATAAATATAAAATTCAACAATTCTCAGAGCGAGAAAAAATGATTTCTTTTACATTGACCCTAATTTTTCGTAATACTTTGTATGCGTTTTACAATGTACTAAAAAGATTCTATATCATTGCTTGAATTATATTTAAATTTGATATTCTGTATATGGCTGTAGTTATCTGGGGTTCTAATGTTTTATAATGTCTAATAATCATGAATTATGGAAATCAGTTAATGATTACCATCCTGTTGAATTTGAATAGCCCAAAAATGTATTTCAACGTTGCTATTGTTGTTGTCAAATATTAACTTCAAAGTGTACAAATATTGCTTTCTTTATGGTTGAAAAATGTATATAAATTTTGTGAGGAATCTTTAATACAGATTTAAGCAATTTTAATAATGCATGCAAAGCTAACGTCTATTTTGTACCATTTTTCAATACATTTTTTGCACATTTTATTAAATCAACTTTTGCATATTATTATCCTTCACTCACATTATAAAGTTGTTTGGTTACATTGTATCGGGAAGATTTATCATTACTGTAGGTAATAAAACAAGAGGCTCTCAAGAGCCTGTATCGCTCACCTGGGCCATTGCTGACAAATACAGTCAAAAATAATAATACCAATGTTGAATGCCAATCTTGAATCTGTTCAGACAAGCCAGACACATTTTAAGAAGGGGACAAACTAAGGTCCATTGTGACCAAGTGTGATTCCAATTGGCCAAGTACTTTCAGAAGAGAAGATCTTGGAATATGTTTCCCCATAGGGTCCAATGTTAAACTAAGTTCCCCGCTGGTGGCCATCTTAGATGATGTGCAGACTTGCCGGACTCATTTTTGAAAGGGAACCACCTAACGACTATTCTGGCCAAATTTGGTTCCGATTGGCTCTGCGGCTTCAGAGAAGAATATCTTTGAATACCTTCCCATAGGGTCCAATGATAAAACCAGGCTTCACGCGCTGGTGGCCATCTTGGATATGATGCGGACTTGACAGACACTTTTTTGAAAGGGGACCAACTTAGGACTATTGTGAACATCAATATGTATTTGGAAACCAAATTTCATTGAAATCGGAAAATGTTGAATTTTCC
>MJUU01025615.1:96264-120105 GCA_002080025.1 Modiolus philippinarum
CATGTTGTTTGGTCTTTGGACTAATTGAACACAATTTTGAAACTGTATACCCTGGTGATGATTCAGGCCAAGTTTGGTTACAATTGGCCCAGCAGTTTGAGAGGAGAAGATTTTTGAAATTGTAGACGAACAATGTATAAAAGAGCAAAAATTTGACAATAAAGGGCAATAACTTCAACATGGGTATTCAGATTTGCTTCAAAATTTTCAGAGGGATAGATCTTGGTATGCTGAACATTTTTGCAATTTCAAGTTGGCTTCTATCTGTTATAGTTTTCCTAATAAAAAATTAAAAATATTAAAATTTTGAAAATTTTACGGAAAAGGGGCAATAACTCCAACATGGGTCATCGGATTTTCTTCAAAATTGCACGGCGGGTAGATCTTGTCATTCTGATCATTTTTACCCTTTTGTCAGATTTTTGATATCTGCTACGGTTTTTGAGTTATTTGCCAAAAACAGCAATCTACCCCTACGTTCTATTTTTAGTAACAGCGGCCATGTTGTTTGGTCCTCGGACTAACCGAACACATTTTTTAAACTACATACCCTGGTGATGATCCAGGCCAAGTTTGGTTTCATTTGGCCCAGTAGTTTCAGAGGAGAAGATTTTTGAAGAAAAGTTTACGACGGACGGACGGACGGACGGACGGACGACGGACGACGGACGACGGACGCCAAGTGATGGCAAAAGCTCACCCTGGCTTTAGCCAGGTGAGCTAAAAATGAATGTATTTTAATGAAATACCATCATGTAATAAAAACCTATTTTTAATTTTCCAAGTAATTCCAGCTTATTCTATACAGGGCTTACTGCAATTAATACTTTATTCAAAAGAGTAATTAATTTACAATTTCTAATACAATAATAGATATGCCTTATGCAGAATCGTTGTCGAAATAAACATTTGTAAGCGCTTAATCTTGTATCACAACCTCTTTAGATCAATAGTTACCCAATGGTACATTGAAACTTCAACACATACATTAAACTAGTGCTTATAATGTACAAAGCCTTCCCAAAATTTGATGTTTCCTCGGGTTCCTTTTTAATAGCCATCCCCTGATTACCTTTCCACGCATGGTCTCAGTTTTACTTTATGCATGCTATACAACCGAAACTTTCCATTGTGTTTTACAATGAACTCTGCTCATATGTCAACAACCTTTCATTTGAAAATAAATTGAATTCGTTTATTTTTTTAAAGTATACCCAGTAAAAATCTGGGTACATGGACATAAAGAATTTATCTTCAAAAAAACGACTAATCCTCGCCTTTCTAAAAATGCACAAACGTTCTTTGGATTAAATTTGGTAAGGTGGTTGCCATGAGGTCAAACATGACCATTTAAACAATTAACAGACAAGATGCTAAATCATTACTTATATGACCTCGAGATAAATTTAGTCAAATGTCACAAGCAATTGTAGACGAAAATTGCCTAATGATGACATTGTCTCATGCTAAACATGAAAATCAATATCCAACATTATATTGAAAATAACTGCCAAGACAGAAAATTATCAAATAAAACTTCCATAACAAGATTAAGAATATCCACTTGTCATTGAAGCCCATTGCACAAAGATAATTTGTCAATTATTCGAAATATATAAACCGTATCATTAAAGGCAAAAAAAAAAAAAAAAAACTATTTAAGGCAGAAATTATAATAAAATGTAAATGGTCAAAGTTAAAAAAAAACTTAATTTCTTTTATCGATGTTGTAGTTTGAAAAAAAAATCTATGAATTTCATTAGATCCAAAATAGTTAAAATGCTGACACTTAATGGATATAAATTATCAGATAATGCTCGACAATTTATGGATTCTATTTTTATTTTGCAGTCTTAAAAATATTGGGCTTAGAGTTTAACAGATGACATATGTTTTCAGAGTGGATTTACATAATTTTGGTTACATTTGAAGCATTTCTTAGATTGGATATACACCAACGACAATGTACTATAAAAGGGGATATTTTTGCTTGGTTTAAAATTCGGAAATATCATTAGTTAACCTATTCGCGAGGTTTTATTTTCGCGATTATCATTTACGTTCGTCATAAAAACAAATTAACGCGAGGGTAAACTTTTGGCGAATATTTGCCAATCGCGAAACTAGAGATAATCAAAACTCTCGCGAAATTTCCCCCTTTTACAGTATAACCCTTTCAGAAATGTATGTCCTCTGAAAAAATGTATTTTCTCATATTTCTTGAATTTCTTTCAAGTCCATTAAAAAATTGATTCAACAAAATAAGAACGTCCAACCTTGACTTTTAATTGAAACTGGTGGTATGGGAACCAGAATAATGTGTTTGAAAACAGTAACATGTTTTAATGAACTGCTATTTTATTACTGAGTGAAATTCGTTTTCTACAGCTGGCATTATCAAAAATTGGTAGTTATGATAATTTAAAAAAAATATGGAGCCGACATGTTCAGTGCTTCCTCGGTTGATACTTTTGAAAGACTCGTATTGCATAGAACTTCTTAAGTCTGGAACAGCGTTTCTTATTGGTCATAGATATGCATATGTATAAAATATACTGAACAAAAAAACTTAAGCAACATATTTAAAATAGTTTTAAATTTTAATAAAAATGTTTAAAAATGCTGATAAATTCTGATCTCAGCTAAAAATTTCCGATATTTGCTTTAATTCAAAATTCTTCATTTTGTCAGGTAGGGTGTACAAGATATCCAATTAAAATTATGTGGTCCGAAAATTAACATGGACTTTTTCCCTTTAAGCGATTTTCATTTTTAGCAAAAAGATGTAAGAGCCACCTTATGATCACCGTTACATAACCAGTTCTGGAAATCAAAAACCTTTTGTTCGATTTCGTTGCATAAAAAACGAAAATCTTACATTTCTTTTAATATTCCGCCTTTTGCAATGTTTTCTTTTTGTTCGAGTTTGCATAAGATTAACGCAATATTAAGAATTCATGTACAGACATAATGCTAATCAATAGTCGAACTCAAATCCAGCTCAAAAGTAAAATTAAATCTATAAATTGAAATTTGGTAACCCAAAAATGCTTTTTATTTACATCAAATGTTACTAAACTTTTTGTTCAGTATATAAACTAAAATATATCATACATGTACTGGTGTGTGTAAAGTCTTGATATTCAACTTACTCGTTACCTCTTGGATTTATGATAACGGTACTAATTTGGAATTTTTCATAAGAAACCTTTAAAGTCACCGTGTTTAAAATTTATTAAACGTAATAATTTTTCTACGAAAAAAATTAAATACCTACGAAATCTTACAGATATCTTGCAGTTAGTCATATCCATAAAAAAACCCAAAATGTTACAGGATTTGAATTTTGAATATGAGATATCAATATAAAATGGTTATGCAATACTAATGTTAACAAATACAACGCAAACCTTTCTGTTGAATCCAACCCATTTTGTCTGTTCATGTATTGAACTGGGCCTTAGAAGCACAAATATGATGTTATCTCATTGTCACCTGTTTTGTGTTGCTAATTATATAAATTATATACAGACAAACCCTTTCATATCTATTCATGCTCGGAGATTTAAACGAAGATTGAATTCGATACGAGATATGCATTTTATGTAACCGATATTCATATATTTGTATTCTTTAAGTATTAATTTCCAGCTCATTTAAACACGATTATACGCAGTATAAAGGTATGATATAAAATTGAGCCTTTTGATGAATTACCTGCGTTGTACGTGTTATGAAAAATTTGTTTAGACATAGATAAAGAACATTGATGCCTTCGATAAATGTCGCTCACTGTGTTGAAGACCATACGGTGACCCTGGAATGCTTTGTTTTTGGTTGTTTAAACTTGGAGACGGAATGTTTTCTACTCGACATTTACCCCATTCCCTACAACATAAAATTTTAATTTGAATTTGTACCTATAATCAACCAATCAAATTAAATCTTCAGAAAATATTTTTTATCAAAAAATATTTCTCGTTCTGTGTTTAACTTGTAACTTGAAACATGTAAAAATTTTTATAAAAATCCTTCATACCATTTGTTACGCGATTAAAAAAGCAAAATAATTGAAACCTAAGCTTTTAATTATCACCTTTTGTCAAAAATAAAAAGAATTACCTGCCCCGCAAAAAAATCTGACTTTTGAATTCATGTTTTATTTTTTTACATTCAAAACTACTTTTATGGTTTAACAGGTATTGATTTTCTCGACCTTCTGTATTGGATTCACCATTTATAGACGACAAAGTTTTTGATTGGTTTACCATATATTTGTGGGAGACTTTGTCTCAATTGTATTTACTCCATTTCCCTTCATTGCTCACAAAACGAATTCTAATTCAAACCGGTGCAAGGGGCCGTCTTGGACTTAATATGAGGTATGAGCAAATCTAATTGTTGAAGGCCTCATAGTGACTTCAAGATGAAGAACAACAATAAAAGCGGTGTTTCCTTTGCTTGTTTTACCATGTATTTATAGAGACTTTGTCTCCTGTGCATTTACTCCATATCCTTTCATTCATTAATTCTAAATGTATGGTTGCTTGTTAAAATACAAAGAAGTGATCTGCGACAGTTTCAGAAAATTTGCGACAAATTAAAATCGCATTTTAGAATTCTAAGTGTCCAAATTTACAACGGTTATCAAAGAAAAAATATATATTGTATCTTTTAAACTCTTAAAAAATACATTAGTACATGATACTTCAGTATAATAAGCCTTTGAAAATTTAGTCAAATTGGAAATATAATCAAAATCTTGAAAATGAATTATTCATGTTCAGCATGAATGAAACAATTACAAAGGTCATAACCGTAGATGTAACAGGCGTAGCAAGATGCATCAGATGGATTGACAAAGACAAACTAAAAGACAATATCACTAAAAAAAGAGAAAAAAAACAATTAAAAATTGTCGTTAGCTTTCATCGGTTATATGATTTTGTTCGTTTAGCTTTTATAAACATATAGTCTCTAACATTGTTTCAAGTTTATTACGTTTATTTCTCACGTCGAGATAGTCAAATTTTCACATTTTAAAGTTCGAGGTTTACTTTTATTTATTTGACGTAAAGATATCTCCGTAGTCTCCAGTCTCAAGTATTCCGCCATTTTGTTGCTATCATCGTTGCTATGTGTATCATTGCGCCTTTAATTGAAAGGGGTGTTAAGTGTAATATTTTTGATAAAAAAAAATAATATTATCAATACATTGAGATATCGTAGTCATAAAAATGCAAAAACCAGTTCGCTAGACAACGATGCAGGTGTTAATTTCATCAACATCTGGTTGCACTATTTCTAGAAACTGACACTGATTGACCAATCAGCAAGTGAGATCAATTTCTAAAAATGTTGATTATTAATTTCATCTATCATTATTTGGGAAGTATTAATTAATTGTTAACAGCATTCGTTTAATCATATAATTCAAGGATATTTACTAGCCTCATGAATTTCTTGCATGACAAATTTGTATTTTCTTACCTTACAGTCTACTTGTGTTTTCTGTCGGAATTCTGAAAGTGAAGAAAAAGCGATCACCAAAAAAATCCAAAGACATGGTAAAAAACAGCAACAGAGAAAAACAAAAACAAAACAATTACGTGAGCCAGCTACAGTTTGGTGCAGTCATAACCTCTCATCCAAGTTAACTCCAAGTTAACTTAGAAACAATTCTAAGTTAACTTGAAGTTACAACAAAAATGTAACTTAGAACAGATGTAGAACAGTTCTAGAAACGGTCATAAAAACGGTCATTTTCTGAGTTAACTTAGAACAGAACGGTCATTTTCTGATTTAACTTAGAACAGTTTTAAAAGCAGTCATAAAATAGATCAGTTCTAAAAGTGGTCATAAAAACGGTCATTTTCTAAGTTAACTTTGAACAGTTCTAAAAGCAGTCATACGGAAGACCATGACTGCTTTTAGAACAGGTTATGACCGTTTTTAGAACAGTTCTACTCGATGACTGCTTTTAGAACAGTTTTAATCTATTACTGTTTTTAGAACAGTTCTTGAAAATGACTGCTTTTAGAAGAGTTCTTACATGACTGCTTTTAGACCACTTTTCTAGAGCAGCTCTAGAACTGTTCTAGAACAGTTCTAAGTTAACTTAGAGCAGTCATTAGAACAGTTCTACGTTAACTTTGTGAGATGTTATGACTGCACCCAACTGTACAATAAAAAGATAACAATAAGAACTAGGGCACTCATAGCTTGAACTCCCATGAAAACTGGGAATGACTTCAGGTGCTCATGAATACATCGGCAAACGAATACCAAAGAAAGACCGAGGAAAAGGGGAAATTCTAAAATCATAAATCCAAAATCAAGGCAATTCAAATCCAACATGAATTGAGACAGTATGACAAAGACAAAACAAATAAACAAAAATGAACAAGAACGCCACACAACTAAGCACTAGCAGTGTGAAACCCCTATAAAAACTGGAGTAGCATCAGGTGCTCCGGAAGGGTAAGCATGATCTGGAATGTAGATGTGGAAAAGAATTTCGCATTCCTCCAGTTTTATCCCCTGATTAATCGGGAAAATGTTATTGTCCAATAACCTTCAGTTTACCTTTCCTATAAATGCTTAATATTCAATGATAAGTAGTAAATATAGTATCGTACATTTTCGTACAACTTATTACTTATTTTCCATTTGAAAGTACACCAAAATTCCCCAATATCATTTAGACTAAGCGTTCTTCCTTGTCTTAAAATTTCACCTCAATACATCTGAAGTTCCATATGCGGTATACTTTCGTATGAACAAAATTGTATATGGTCATTTAAAGTTTAAGTCGTACGCGCATTAAACGTAACTAAAATTCTTATATATTTTTTCACAAAGATCTTCAAAAAAGAACAGATGTAAAATAAAAATTATGCAGAATATGGAAACAAATTAAAGGAAGAGTCCTGCCACTAAACTAGCTTACCTGTAAATATCTTTGATAAAGTTGGTACTTAAAAACGCAATCAAGGTACTTATTTCTTTTTATATCCTGGCTATCCTTGCTGATCGCCATTTTCTCAAATTTCTTTTTATCATGTTTAAAAACTGTAATGATATTTAAATAACACGAATGAATACTTTGGACAGGTATTTTCTAACAATAAAATATATAGCCATTATATATACTTGTACAATGAGAACTAATAGACTATGAAGGTTTTTACATAAATTGTGCAACTGTTTGAAAGCGACGTATTTTAACTGTAGAAAATGATATACTTTGTGTGAAACACAGAGGATTGTATTCCGAATAGATCTGCTGGGAAATTTCACGAAACTTTTTCTCTCACTTTAGTTAGGAGATCATAAGTTTCTACTGTTACAAAGAGGTAATGATAAATAAAACAACCAGCACCAAGCTGCAAGCAATTTATTTGTATTTATTACAAAATCAAGCAAAAATTATAAAATAATAAAAAGTTACATACCCGAGATATGTTACAATATTAAAGTGCTTTCCGCAGAGATCATGTAAACGTCGTAATAATATGTAATTGCTGCTGAGTTGTTGCCGGACACTACCGGAACGGAAATTGGTTTTGACGCGCTATTACACCGGTTTAACCCACCATTTGTACTTTAAATATTGACAATTCTGGTAATTTTGTTATTACACCTATTTCTTAATTATACAATTCTAGTTATTAATATGAATCCGAAATATCCTTATCCAGTATTGTATATGAAATATGAATTCAGTATTTATTCACTGATTCACTGTAACAATAATTTAGTTCAAGTATATGCTAATATCTCATATGCAAATTGGTTAAAGATAACTTAGAAAATGTTCCAAGACCATTTAAGAATAAAACGCCGTATTTTCCCCTGTGCTTGTATACCAATTAACAATGGTCAGGCAAAGAATATTATACAATTACAGCCTATTAATGAGGTCAATGCAGAATTTTATTGACATGAGAAAGATATATTTACCGAGGGCGTAGTCCGAGTGTCAATATACCTTTCTCATGTCAATAAATTTTTCCATTGACCGAATTTAATAGGGTGTAATAGTTTTATTATTTTCCTAATTCTAGGATTTTTACAGGGACTTTCACTAATTAATCTCAGTTTTATATATGATTTTTTTTTCGGATGGGTATTTTCTATAAGAGTCATGACACTAAATATGTCCAGATTTGTATATAAGAAATAGACAAACCAATCATATTTAAGAAATTTTTCAATTTAATAAAACAAAATCTTTTTACTATATATATAATTCTAGTACGAGGTCAATACGTAAAGTCAATTCATAAAGTCAATTCGTCTTTTATCCCTTATTTAATGATTATGTAAAACTGATCTATTTTTAGCAGAGGTCAATACGTAAAGTCAATTCTTAAATTTATTCAGAACTCTTAGAAATATACAAGGTCATGTGACCACAAATGAACAAATCACAGGTGTTTAAAAATATAAGAAAACAATACTGTAGAATATACATGTGACTGACCATTGAGTCTTAAAATGTAATTGAATAGAAGTTTTTTGAGAATTACAATCAAATTTTATGGGTTTTTTTCACAAACTATTTTCAAACAACCTTCCAGAAAAATACAAACATTATATAAAATTTACAGTCAGTATATCTGAAACTACAAATGTATTCCTTGATACGACCTCAACACTCGTCGATGGTCAAATACATTTTGATTTGATTTTAAACTACGAATGTTTATACAAAATATCGAGAGCTACATGTTGGATGCTGTTGTTTACAGATGTAACATGAGAAGGGAAAAAGAGTTCAATGATGCACTTTACATCATAATACTCATAACAATTCATAACACATGACAAGAGTTACTCATCACATAATTCTGAAGAATTGGAATATTGCTGTATAAAAGATTGAGGCTAAGAAATCCCCTACATTTTACTTAAATCGATTATTTGATTCCGCTTTACCCCAAATAATAATCATAATTGAACTCAACAACAACATTCACACCAGTTCCTAAAGTGTTGGTCATGAAAGCATATGTGGCCACTAATAAAATTTTAAAATTCCTTTTGGCAGTTTTTGTGGTCGTCATGAAAGCAAAAATGACAATTTTTACCTTTCCTTATATGTACATATTTATCTTTGAAAATTTATTTCGATAAGTTTCTTCATGAACTTGGCACTATCATTCCTCTCTCTTACGGCCGTAAAATAGTTTGGCGCCGTAGTTGTCGTTGTCTGTACACGCTTTGATTTGGATCGAATACGTTTACTTCAGTTATAGTGGAGAGGCGAGGAGGCAAATTTTCAAAATTTAAATTACCTGAAAGCCCCATGGACTTTTATTATCTTAAACGAAAGTGTAATATTCGTTCTTTCAGCAAATGGCTGTCGTCGCCATCTGACATGGTCCAAACATACTTTGTTTAAGGGTCAAAGGTCATAGCCATGAAAGCTGTATTTTTAGTTTGCCGGGGTATAACTAACTAATTTTTTGACATACTTTTCAGATATTTGGCAAATAAGTGTATCACAAAAAAAGTTGAATATTTGGTACCATTTGACTTACATATGACATTCACCTTTGACCTTGAGGTCAAATAATTGTTTTCAAGTAAAGGATTTTCCAATACACAAATAAATTGCACTGGAGTTGTCGTATTTAAACCGAGTTTTGAATGCATTAAAGTGCGATCTGTGCTGCTATAGCTTTCATTGAATTTGACCTCTTTCAAGGTCAAATAAGGCATTTTTTCTTACAATGAACAGAGCGGTACATTTTGTACAAGGTTGACTTAGAACAAGGTATTTGACACACGTTTTTACTATTGCACAAGGTGTCTGCAACAATTATAACTCATGTTAGTTATTGACATTTAAGATTTATTTATCAAAGGAGGGGTTCAAATTCGAAGGTACCAACCCCCGGAACCTTCACTTGGATTCGCCAATGATGTCAATGTCGTAAACAATTTATAATTTTTACATATAATATGCTTTCTCCTAAATTGTAACAAAACGTTCTAAACTTGACAAGCTTTGTAATAAGAAAGTACATTTTTAAAACAGAAAACGACGATAAAAGCATATACACAGAATTTACATAGGTTCTCAACTTAGGAGATGCGCACAAAAGTACAACAGGACGTAATGGCATATATCTTGTTGGATTTTCTTCTTTCAACAATTTCCCACTAAATAACTTTTAGCAATTTACAATGAAATATTAGCCTTTTGGATGTTTAATGATTTCAGAAAATTTAAGCTATCTGTGGTAATCAGATTAAGCGATGACACATATTTAGTGAAGTGAAGCTGTTTTCATCTTTAGAACGCTTTTCCATTTCCAGTTTTTGCTTAGCATAGCAGATTTGACGCAACAAGTTCATATCTAAACTATTCGAACACACCCAAGACTCAAACACACCCTTTAGTTAATTACACCTTTTTTATATAGGTGAGCAAATAAAGACATTATAAACATCTGTCACGTATTTTTAGAATGGTACTTATGTCAAATATACACCAAACAAATAAAAGTATTGTTGAAATATCATTAAAACAGACTGCCTGGTAAAGGGTTAATTATAAAATTATGACCAAATCGGTACAACACTGTTCAAATACAGGAAGAAAATATTTGCAAAACACAACTTTTGATAAAAAATTTAACGTGGAGAAATGATGTATTCTGGAAACAAATACGCCAATAGTTACGTGAAACAATTGTCAAATCAGCTATGAGACATAATTAACAAATATGTAAAAGATTAAAAGGTAGGTGCAAAAAACATTAATTTTAATGCTCATTTTTACCAAGTTTGTAAACGATCGTACTGGGCTATGTTTGATCTTATAAGGGTGTATTGATGCATAATTAAGTACACTTTTGCATGTTTTTTGTTTCTTTTGTATTGAGTTTCGAGAATAAGTGGTGAATTCAATTAAATTTCGTTCAAAGCCGTCCTGTGTGTATATTGAAGAGCAGGGTAACTTCAAAAGTCGCCATTTTGTACGTCATGGGGACCACAATTTAACGCGACGACAGGCATTTTCTGAGAGTTGAGATGCTGATAAATGATGTTAAGCAATAAAATTCCATGAGGCTTTTGGGTAATTTAAACTCGTTAAATAAGCGACTTTTTACATATCCGCCGCTCTACTATTAACCAATCCGTTTAATATTTCAACACAGTGTTTCTTGGTATGAAGGAAGGCTGGTCCTGGTAGATGTGTTGCGGCTCCGCCAGTTTATTTCAAAAGGGTAAAATGGTTGCTTTCATGTTTTCAGTTTCAGACATATGTAGTCTGAAGTATGTCAACGGATTTAATATTACATTTTCCGTTCAGAAGGAACGAATATTAAAGGTTATACTTTTCTTTTGATGCAGCTTTAAGGGGTTAAATAGAACCACATTTGCTAATGTGTAAATTAAATAGTTATATATTTTATCTGCACTGAAGAGACATAAGTTGTCGAAATGCGCATATGCAGAATCAAAATTCACAGTAACTTCGGTATTTATTTATTATAGTAGTTTTCACTAAATCTTGAAGGGATATTTTAGTCTTGAGATATGCTTCCAGGAATATATAAAGAGATTCGATGTAGCTCTTACTTTTCTTGAGCGATAAAGGATGAAATGAGCTGAAATTGCAGTTTTTTTTCAATGTCATTTACTTTTATTTTCCATGACACTACAATGCCAAATACCTTAGCAACCATGTTTTGCTATATTGTTTGCAATACAAGGTTTCCTGTAATGTCATTTTTGAATTAATTGTGTCATATTTTATTTTTTTCGACCGACATTTATAAGTAAAAATATACAAAAGTTAAATAAAATCAGGCAAAAAACCACAATTAGTTGACATTTAATCAATGAAGAATCATTCAAATGTTACAAACTGCTGTTTTCATTTTCATGTCAGCAAATGTCCACAATATTTGTCTTTTTAAAACTGTTAAGTCAGCCTGCATCACTGAGAACACACTAGTTGGACCCAACATTTGGTGTTTGGTCGCTTTAGCAATAATTTACCATCTTAAATCATAATTTTTGACACCATGTTTAAGCTGTACAGAAAGAAATGGCTGGATGCAGAAAAAAGTAAAGATTTTAAATGCAGTATTTAATACGAATTTATTGGTAGTCCAGAGCATTATTTATAAATTTTTCATTGGTTAAACCTTATATCTTCGTCTTGCGAAGCTCTTTCATTAGTGTATTTTGTATTTAGCTTTCCATTTAGATTCCATTGGGAAGTTGTCCTCCATCTACAGTTTAAATATTTTTGGGTTTTCCCTGCCAAATGTTTTGTTATATTTTGCACTGATCATGATGAGACATAAATTGTCAAGATGGCAATCTGAGAAACTGAAAGAACAGTTACTCTGGTATTTACGTTTTCTTTTCAAGGTGGTTCGGGGGACTAATTAAAATCCATCTGAATTTTTCAATAGTTTGCAGAATTAAACTTAAAAAAAAAAATAACTTCCAAATAAAAATTGAGGGTCACGGACTATATAAGCTCACAATCTCGCGCCGAAAATAGGGAATTTTTAGTTGAAATGTTAAGAAACATTATCATTTTTTTTTAATTCAAGTTACATCCATGAGAAATTTGATTAATTTTAAATATTGCTAGCTCTTACATTGAACTTACTAAAAACAAAAAGAAAAATTTTGGTCACGGACCTTTTTATGTAATTATTTCACAAAATCAAAATTTTCATAGTGATTTCTCTGTAAAATATTTTTTGAAATTACCTACCTTATTTAAATTTTCATTTCAAAGAATTTTACAGTATAAATACTATTCTAAATTTTTCGTCTAAAATGATTGCTAGACTTATAGAAATGGACCCATTATTTGAGTTTTAAGCGAAATATTTTTAAGATTTGTCAACATTTTAAATTGTTTGTATATTTCTTTAATGAAACAAACCTGTCAAAGCATGAAACATAAAACAAAATGGCGGAATACCACCGATCCACCTTAATTGACGTAATTGATTTTTATCTATCATCAATGCATATTTATCAGCAGAGCATTATTAATGGGTTATAAAGTTATTTAAAACTTTGGAAGTTGAAGTAGGTGCAGAGGACGGGAGACGGATCAATACTTTTTGCTGGCAAAGATGATTATATATATGAATTTTTCTTTGTTTTAGGTTGCCTTTTTTCTATTTTATCTCCTGGTGTAAGCATGTATAGGTTTTCTCTGTTTTATCGGTTTTTGTTGGTCCTGCCAGATAAATTTAGAAAGATTTTAATTAAAAATAACACAATACCGAAGTTACTGGTGCGTTTTAAAGATGAATTTTAAATTTAAAGGCGAGTACCTTATAAATATTTGCAGTTATAAACAATCTGACAGACATATTTGCTCATACAATGATTTTAACATAAGATATCACATTGTCATACACATGCACTTAAAAAACATGGTCATTTGTTTCATGCAATTAGATATTTTATTTCATAAAAACCAGATTCAATAATGCAATTCACTGGTGGCATATTTTTTTAAACTAATAAAATTTTCTCAGTCTCCTTTCATAATTAAAGTATTCGTAGCCGTGATAACTTATTTGCCCATGAATTGAAAAAAACATGCTTTTTTAGGTTTGAAAATAATTGATACTTGAACATGTAAAAAATATTTGTTATTTCGATTTACGAACCATAAGTGAAGAACAAAATTCAAATCTGTCCCGAAAAATAAAATCAAAATATCTAAATACTTAAATACTTTTAAATCCATTGTAAGGATTAAACAAGATCTAAAATTGAAAAAAGATACGATTGTATGTTTTGACTGCTTACACAGATTAGATGTTTCTACAAAAACAGTTGTCTAAATGCGCACTGACACAAACAATAAAACTTTTTTAAATTATAAGGATATTTTGAATAATATATTTGCGTCAATATTTCATGTAATACATTCTTTTATGTTGCATCCTGATATCCTCTTCTTGTTATTCTTGTTATTTAGCAAATTTCTGCCGATATAATTTTTGTAGATTATTGTTGTCAAATCTCCCCCGGATTGTCCATACATTCATTAATTAAAATTCAGTAAACATATATTACGGAGAATTTCAATTTCAACACTATCCATGCACAAACAGATATCTCCAATGATATTGTGAGGTTAAATTTAATCAACTTTGTCATAACTGCCACTGTGACTGCTGGTATCTCCGTCATCTTGCACGATGTCAAGATATAAGTTGAATGAACTCAGTTCTGAGCTATGTTGTTGTTCTTGTGTCGATTCAAGTCTTTGTTGATGTAAACTGCGATATCTGTAAGTATAGGTATGTTTTGTAGGTAGTATTTAATTCTAAAAGCGGTAAGATTATAAAGACATTGACTTGAATTCATTCCGTAATATATTAAAACATACCATGCTCAACCTTTACATGTACATTATATGCTAATTTATGAATATTGCGCCCATTACTTGCATGTTACGCAAACTTGATTAAAGGTTTGAATATATTGGTACTTTGTTCATGGTAATACGAAAACATAATAATTATGAAAAGGGGAAAATGCCAAGAAGTATATTTAGCAGAGTTATGTTTGTTTTTTTTAATAATTTGTTTGAAATCTTAACTCTCTAGATGATCAAATATTTAGTAATTTATTTGTTTACACGTTGACCAAACAAAAACATTACTTTTGTATTTTTTCCTGTAGACCCTTTTTTAGATAAAATGAAGATTGCTGTGGGACAGTTCGTGTTAGCATAAATAAACAAACAAGTTAAAGTTCTTGTCAAACTGCGATAAATGTTGTATCTTTTCCCAGGCCTTTGAAGACATTAATCTCGATGATCGTGGCACATCCCCATCTATGTCTTCTTGTCTTTTAATCATAATTTTACGTTTTGACATGTGTATATATATATATATTTATTGTTTTACCTTTTAGCGCAGTTCAACAAGTATTTAACTTGCTTATTAATATTTCAGATATATTTAATTTCATTTAAAAAAGAAGAGTGGAGATATGTTGACAAACGCAGATTAATGTATGTGCATTGAAATATATAAAAACCGTCGAGTTTAAATTATTCTTTTTTCAATAAGTGCTTGTTGTCAGTGATAAATATCCAGTAACTCATTAAAATGGAACTTGCATTGTTGAAGGCCTCATGGAAACTTCAAGATGAAGAACAACAATAAAAAGGTTGTTCCATTGCTATGATTTACCATGTATTTGTAGATACTTTGTCTCGTGTACATTTACTCCATATCTCTTCATTACATGTATATACTCCATGAATTAATTCTACTTATAAAAAAGAGTTGTCAAAATTTTAATGAAAAAAAACTATAAGACTTTCATTAAAAACAAAATACCGAAGTTACTGTGAATTTTGTTTCTGCATAATTATTAAGATAGACAATTATAACATATATCCACCCACTTTACCTTCATAATACGAAAATTGATACTTGAAGCCCTAAATATTTATACCAATTATACCATTTCCTCAATTTACCATTGATTACAAAATACAATTTAATTGTTATATTTGATATATTTAATATGAATGAGATTTATTATCAAAAATAAGGAAAGGGAAATAGGAACATATTTTGTGCAATTTTAATTGCTGTTTTTTATTCTCATTTTTAATTTGTAGTAAATATAACATTACTACTTAAATGACAAACAGTGAATATGGTATTTGACACGGTTATTCGATTCTACACAAACTTGATCTTTAATAGCGGTTTTGGATGTTGACATAGTCATAGTTGAATTATAAGAAATGCTGTTCCTTTGTTTGAAAAAAAAATAGAAAACATAGAGAGTTGCACGTGGGGGTAAATACCGCTACATTAGCAGTCAAGGAAAATCGGCGCAAAATTTCTCCAAGAAAAGTTTCATTTTGAAGTGTTATATGTAAAAGCAAAGTTAAAGAATATTGAGCGCAAAAACTGCCCTCCCCCCATTTTGCGAAATATTTCCCCCAAAAAATCGTAAAAATAACACCCCGCAAAAATTTTCCACTTTTAGAATAGATTTAAAAATTATCGTGAAGTTAATCACCCTTATTATCTTGATATTTCATGATTCAAATGCTGGTCATTCATGGAAATGCATTAACACTGACGACTCCCATTAAATAAATAAATTGAAATCTAGATTCATATACAAATGATCAAAGCTAAAAAAAAATCTGCGTTTTTAAATAAAATATAGACTAATTTGTGTAATGCTAATTCCATGTTATGATACTTTTGGTTTGGTAGTGATACGTGCCTGATAAAAACATGAAACAAATATAAATGATAAAACGTTTAAACTGTTATACTAAAGATTACACTTACTGCGTAAAATCGTCATGTGAAGAAGTTCGAATTTGTGGCATGTTATAATCACCTGAAAAAACAATTAAGGTATAACTTACAGTAGTATACACAGATTTTCTCGTAATTCACCTACAAACACATAAAACAGATAAGTCTTTAGCAAGTAAAAGAAAAGTATTGGCTGTCTGAACTAACATCAAAACAAGGACTGGACTCTAATACATTTTTAAATTCTACTCCTTGTAAAGAATATCACATTTGACTCAGTACGAAAACATATTGAAAGATACCATGAATTATGAGATAACCGCTTCATTTAATGTCATGTTTAACGACTTATTCACAGTTAGTTTTACTAAAAACAGCAGAAAAACAAAAATTGCTCAATGTTTACATCCCATAACTAAATTTCCTAAACAGTAGTCAAGTATTTCGATGCTGGTCCGAAAACAGATATTATAGTGAAGCGGATAGCTGGTAAAAGTTCACCTAGTGATACAAGCGTAAATTTTTGCATACAGGTTCTCTTTATAATACCAATCAGAAAATATAATTGGCCATTCCAATGTCGACTATTTTCAAGATGGCGGCCACATTTTCAAAATGGCGTCATTTTGGCATTTTAAAAGATTTTTGTTTTCCTCTTGCACAAATCAGATTCCTATTGCACAAAAGTTATGTTATGACGGTCAACTATGCTTGGTATGTTTAGATATATCCAATTATTCATTGCGCATGCACCAAATTAATGGTGCCATGGTTTCATATAACTAAAGCGACGAAATGAGAGACCTTTTATTAAGAGCAGTCACATTTTTCCAATCATCAGTACAGTTACAGCTACAAAGAGTAGTACACGGTATTCCTGATCGAAAACAGTTGCTGTTACCAGAACATTGAACTTTACATGAACATTTGACCGATTCCTGGCATGATGCTGCTACTGGCTCCAAAAGGATGTCCAATATGGAACCCAAACACCCTCAGCTTTTTCCCAACCCCAACTTAATGGTGAAGGAAGATTGTGTGTCTTACAAAGTGACTGTCCCCATGTATGATCCGCTTGCAAGGCAGACCGTTTATATGCTTAACAAATCCTGCTCTTGACAGTGGGATATAATTATAAGAGCGTTGGTTACGAGCAAAGAGGTCAAGTCAAGTATCATACACTTTTACATGTTAGACGCCACACTATTATTTGGAAACTTACAAAAAATAGATAAGAATATCTTGGTTAAACCTGAAGAGTATCTCTTATGCAAAGTTCTGTTCTTAACTGATTCTGGTTGTAAATTAAAAGCCTTGTTCTCTATCAGGTTTTATACATTTTTCAATTTCTGGATTACCATTGTTTCTATTGTATCTGCACTTGAGAGACATAAGCCCATATGCAGAAATAAATTTACGGAAACTTCGGGTTTTGTTATTTGTCTACAACTCAATATAGGTACATCTTTAAGATTTTTCAATGTGTTATAAAAACTAAAAATATAATGAAGCATAAAAAAACGACATTCTTCTTCAAGAAAAACGAGGTCAAGGCTGTCAAGAATTTCTTTTTTTTCTATTTCAAACACGTTTTGATTGACCTGATGAATCATTTATCGTTTCGTTTCATACTATAAAATATTGAAGCAGAGATTTTCAAATTTTTACAAGATACTACTCTTAGATATGATATGTTTTACATAAACGTCTACAGGAGTGAAAACGGATGTAAAGACGATAGGCCAAACGTTTCCTTCTAAAATGCATTCATGTATCACATGTTATGTAAAAAATATATTTCTATGAAAATTGGTAGCCAGGAACAAGTCCGAAAGCTAAGACTTAAAACATGCCTTATATGAAAATGTCTCAATTTTTTTTAAATGTTGAACATTGTATTGCAATACCACCCTTTTAAAAAAAAATCTGGAACTATATTAAAAAATAACAAATTAATGAACCATATTTTTATTCATGTTACTTTCACTATAATATAGTTGTTTTGGACGTAATTAAATGTCAGTCCCTGTTTTGTGCAAGTACTTTAGTTCGAATTTAATGTTTGTAATGATGGAATATTTTCTATAAAGTTTATAATCGAGTTATTCCCGTGCCTCTTGGACTTTTGATTTATCTGATTCATTTTTCATTATTCGGCTGCCTTTTTTCTAAAGACCTCTGAATAAAAAAATGTTCGACAATAGTTTTAGAAAGAGTATATTTAAGTGAATATAATGATTGCAAAAGAAAAGATAACAGGGAACACCAACAGAGGCCGAAAATCACAATTACATGTGACAAATCACATGGAAAGTACGCATGAAAAAAACAAACAAAGACAAAAGCCAGATGTAAGCAACGATTGGAACTCGGGATATTCAGACTTGGTAATTATACAGTAATAGGTATTTAATAAAGTTCAATGATAATAGAATACATCCTTCACAGAAAAGAAACTTAAACCTATGGATAAACCTCATACTATCCCATTTTTCCATGATCATTGAAGCATGAAGTTGGTTGCATGTGTTAATATTTATAATACTTGTTGCTTATTTATATTTTAATGTGTGTCTATATAAAGTGTCATAATATCAGCATACATCCTTCACAGAAAAAAAAAAACAGTCAACCTGAGGGTAACTCTCACAAAACCCCATTTTTCCATGATCGTGGAAGCATGAAGTTGGCATAATGGATAAATTTTCCTTATCATTTTTGTGTTTTTATACCCAAATGTGTAATTATGTAAAGTTTCAAGATAATAGTATACATTGTTCACAAAAACCTCCAACCTAAGGGTAAATCTCATACTAACCAACTTTTTTCCATAATCATTGAAACATGAAGTTGATTGCATGGGTAAATATATTGTTGTTTATTTATATCATGGTATGCATCTATATAAAAATTCATGATAACAGCATACATCCTTCACAGAAAAAGGCAGGTAAACTTCATACTATCCCCCTATTTCCATAATCATTGAAGCATGCAGTTGGTAGCATGGATAAATTTTCATTATTATTTTTGTTTAATTATTCCGTTATGTGCATTTATATAAAATTTAATGATAATAGCATACATCCTTCACAGAAAAAAAAAACTTCAACCTGAGGGTAAACCTCATACTACCCTCCCTTTTTACTACCCCTGATCATTGTAGCATGGTAGCATGCATGAATATTTATTAAGATTTTTGTTTACTTGGACATTAATGTGTATTTAAATAAAGTTTAATGATAATAGCATACATCCTTCTCAGGAAAAAAACTGCAACCTGTGGGTAAACCTCATACTAGCACACTTTTTCACCGTGATCAGTGAAACATGAAGTTGGTTGCATAGGTAAAATTTTATTATGATTTTTGTTTATTTACACTATTGTGTATATATGTAAAGTTTAAAGATAAAAGCATACCTATCACAGAAAAAAAATAAACCTGTGGGTAAACCTAACTTTGGACGGATGGACGGACGAACGGAAGGACAAACGGACGAGCAAACGGAAGGACGGACAGACCAGAACACTATATGCCACCCTACTATCGTAGGCGGGGCATACAAATATTTTTCACGAATGAAGTAGATATAAAGAAAAAGAAAGCAAGACTCTTGCTCTGTTTTCTTTTTGTAAACACATTTTCACGTTTTTTTTCAAAATATCTAACACTTTTATGCTGTTAGGAGTGATTTATGTCATCTTTTTAGCACATTACGATAATCTCTTGCATCTTTACATTTGAATTCGAGGTTTATATAATTGTTACCCTATTCTTTAACAAATACTTAAGTCTGTTTTTAGTCTCTCAGTGTCAAATAACTGAGCAGCAAATGTTTATAATGGTTCAATGGTCTTCGATAGATTGTTTTGTCCCTTTGACGAAAATGATCATATTAACCTTTGCAGCGTGTTAAAATGTCATAAATTGTCATGTTTATATAGTATATGCTTCAGTGTAACTGCACAACAATCAAGCTTTTTATCGAAATTTTCGACACGACAAGTGCAGGAAGAGAACATATCAAATACATTGTGACTAAACATTGTAACTGAATTTATATAAACAATTTATATTTAAAGTACAAAAAGGAACTGAACCAGCGAAAATTGGTATATTTTAGACAGATAGGTAAAATTCACAATTGTGAAATCAAAGTCAACCATTTTGGATGTTAAAGAGGTGGAGTATAGTTAAAGATATATTTTTTCTTGTTTTCTTGCATACCTCTAAAATCTGCTTTATGATTTTTCATAGAAAATATGAATTACAAGTACAGGAAAATATGTGTACCCACAATCAAACGTGAATTCGGTTAATGACAAAAGTCATCAAAATATATATAATCTTTGGTGGTATATGCCATATAATAAAATCTTTCATCATATACTTACTCAAGATATGTGTCTTTTTGCATGTGTCATAATGGAAGAATTAAGCAAGTCATATATTCAGGTTGTGTAATATGAAGGCGTATAATATGACATCCGTATTACACGGGGTAAAGTATGGATTTTTCAAAATACCCACTGATGATTTTCCAAGTCATGGAATAAACAAAGATTCACATATATCAGCATAATTTACCGAGTCAAGTTATAAATCAATTTATTTATTAACAGAACAAGCAACATTGTTGCGGATTTTTAGTGTACATCCGTCACAAGTTTCTTATTATTATGTAGTTGTTCCAGTTAATGACCCGCGGTTTTATGAAAATCCTTTGTCGTTTTGAGCAGAAGAATACCAGTGCTAGCAAAGATTAAGCAAGAAGTTCACCTTCAAATTCTCAGCTATTCCAGGACCCTTTACCAAATATAAGCGTTGACAATAAATGTAAGTTTTTATCACACACATAAGCTATGACGAAATCACAATTTCATTTGCAGTGATCTTGTGTTAAATATTGAATCTATTTACAACTTTCTGTAAAAATGTGCTTATATTTAATCGTAGGAGATGCATTCTTAGTAACTGTTTTTCCGTTTGAAAATAACCCTTCTGTTGAATGAAACACCAAACAAGAGGGAACTATCTGTTGATATGTAACTCAGTGTATGATATTGTGCCAAAGGTACTGGTCATTTTAATTTATTGTTTTTCTACCAAAATAGAGTACATTTGCCAAATCTGTCGTTGTTTTTGAAATGAGCATGTTAAGAAGAAATAACTACAATAAAATCAGGACCTAAAACAAGGTGTGAATATTTCAACAGGACAAATTTCAATCCAAAGACCTTGTTTTAGTGAGTGTCAAAATGTGACATTTTATATGGTAGTTTTTAAAACTGTTATTTTTATGTCTATATGTAATTTCTGAATAATAAAATTGGAAATTATTTACCGATGGAAAGACGATAACTGATAATTTTTATCTGAAACTCTGATCAAAATAATGTGTTGTCACAAAATTTGACGATTTTGGGTCACCTTTATGTTCATAACATGTGGTGTCCTATGATAATCTTTATTTACTATTGCCGTGGAGATTTTATAAATAGACATTATATTTAGAACTGACTTTTGGATACCACATTTAATCCCTTTCTTTCATTTAAAGACAAGTATGTTCATGCAAATCAATTGTGTATCCATATATCATAACTTGGAAGTTGTTAGGCGAATTTCGCGTCCATATCGTTACGAACATAAAATGTTTGTGCACTCATGTTAAATTTGTACCCTGTGGAAGAGTTTGTAGTTCTGGAATTCCCCATTAACCTCTAGACTTTAAATATATAAGTCACAATACAGTCATACGTAATGGTAAACAAACAAGATGACATAAGACGTAGTCTCCAAACTGACCACAAAGCGTTACGAACATAATCAAAATGTACGAGTCCCCTTTTTATTAAGTTTTTTTTAAAGTTTTAAGATGATGTTGTCTTAATAACTTTTGTATTGAAGGTTTACAATTTAATTGTTAATAATCGTGTGACCACACTTTTATGTTGAATTCTATGTACGAACTTGATGCTTTGTGGGGTGAAAAACATTTTCTTTGTCCGAACTTTAAAATGTGATGACATTGGGTTTCGTGTCCATCAATGAACATAAATAAAAATTAATTTTGCACTATGATACCATTACTTGATAGTTAAAAAGTGCTCTGATTACATGTTTAAGCTCTGCCAATTCATTCAAAATGTTTGAAATGACATGGTTATGTTATTAGGTATTTGAATTATGTTCGTAACAAAGACGTAAAAAATATGAAATATTTTTGTAGACCTATATTATGAACATAACAGAAAATGAGAAAACATAGTGAAATAATATGCCAGCTGATGATTAGACAAATTACTTTACTTATTAATAGAATTTAAATTAAATGTACATGGTTTCTAGCAGATATATTAATTTGCAGACAAATGTTCAGTTAAAAATAATGTTCGTAACGATCCTACAAAAGTATGAGGTCAGTTTTCTTGTCCCTTGTTATGAGCATAAAGGAATATGAACAATGTAAATATAAATGTATGGGAGCTTAAAATTTTACTTTTTAACTTATAATATTTTAAATTATTTGCACATTTTATGGGCAAGGTGCATTGTCAACTGAATTTTTAGGATTTTTTATGTTCACAACATGGACAACATAATTCTTAGTCATGACGTTACGAACATAAAAATCTTGCATAAAAATCTTGTTTTATGAATAAATATAATAAAATGCCAATTTTTTTATCACTTACATATTACTTTGATTTTTAATAGATTATAAATCTTATTAGATTTAAAATAAATGAAGATGACATACATCATGATTATTTATTCCTCGAATGCCAACATTCTTTGATCTACCGACAATTTTCCCTGCAAAATTCTGTTGGCATTCAAGGAATAGTGTCAGATAGTTGTCCAAACAAACGTGCATGCTTAAAAAACAATTTCTCTAATTTGGTCTTGTAATTCGACTGGCTTCACTTCAGAAAATGAATAAAATTATATTTTTTTTCATTTAAATCTATTCAGAGTATTAATTTGTTCTAATGTGTGTACAGTTTTTGTATTGTATAGGAATAAGCACGACATTTTAAACGCTCTTTCAAAATATATTTGCCATATAAATGTGTAATTTGATTATTTTTTTACGCTTTCTTTATTTGCTTGGTTTTTAAATTTTTGTTTTAGTTTTTTTTATTTGTGCACGACTGAAGGAACAAACAACTTCACTGTAAAACATATTCAGTACATATATATGTTCTAGCAAAGCTATAGTACACAACTAACCAATCCATATGTAGAGAAGATGATGTGTGCTAGCTTTTCAGACGATCTGTACGATTTGTATGTTAAAATGTGCAAAAGTCATAGTAAAAGAAATTTGAGGTTGATTGGCGAACAGAACCGATAAGATTCGTTAACTTTGCCTATATATTATATCCTAGATTTGGAAGAGGTAACATGGGTAATTGTGCAAACAATGTGTTTGAATAACTTGGTATATTAAGTCAAGTCATGATACCCGTTTAGGACTCTTGGAGCATCACTGGGTATAGTCCATGGGCTGGAATAACCCCCCCGTGCAC